>JAMKPZ010000245.1:0-119465 GCA_024699675.1 Amphibolis antarctica
AATACCAATGTTTAAAACTAGAATAAGTCCACCAAATGGTTTTAAATTATTTCATCAAAGATGTATGTATCACATAATTAATATTATTGTACAATCAGGTGTAAAAGAAATTGAAATTTATATTGAACGTATTAGGGATGCTGTAAGTTTTATAACTAGTTCAAAAAAGTGGCAGTAATAATTTGATGAAACATGTGATACTTTTGAAATGCTACATAAAAAATTCTTTTTAAATGTTCAACATAGGTAGAATTCATTATATTTAATGTTAGAAAGTGTATTACTATATGAAATTCTAATAATGTCTTTGTATAATCATCATCATTGTGATGATTATCAAAAACAATTAATTGAGAATGATTTTAAAATTGTAAAATGTTTTGTTGAATTTTTAAAACATTTATCAGGAATTTATTATTCTACATCTATCTATGTGTTGCATCATTTATATGATATTTCACAAGTTTTTAATAAATATGAGACATATCCATTTTTCGAACTAATAGTAAATAACATGAAACAAAAAAATTTAAAATATTGAAATGAAATACCTACATTATATATTTTGAATGCATGTTTAGATCCTTGTTAAATAAGATATGCTAGTAAATTAATTAGGGGAATAAAAATGAGTTTAGGTATAGATTTAGGATTAAATGTTAGTATGATAGAAGAACAATTAAATCAAATGTTTGATTTATACACACAAAGATATAAATTAAGAATAGAACATTCTCCTCCACCAATGTCCACAACAAATGTTGGACCATTTTAGAGTTTTGGGCATTTTTACAAGATCCAAGATTTGATGAAGATATTCAAACATCATCATCATATAATTATAATTCTATACTATCTAGACAAGAATTAATTACTTTTAATGCAACGAATCATCAATCATTATTATTTACTCAACATTCTAACTTAAATACATTTGATGTTTTAGATTTGTGGAGGCAACAATTACCGATTTTTCCAATATTATCAATAATGACAAAGGATTTATTAACAATTTCAATGTCTTCAGTAGCTTGTGAACAGGTTTTCAACATGAGTGTCAACATGCTTGATGACCGAAGATGCAAGCTTAAAGAAGATATAATAGAAGTATTAATGTGTGTAAAAGACTGAGAGCTTGCTGCACTCCGTGAACAAGATCAAGTTGAAGATTTTACTGAATAACTTACAAACTTAAATATTTCATAATTAAAACATTTTTATTTTAATTTTTTAATTTGAATTTTTTTTTAAAATGTAATTTAATTTTGTTGTAAAATTTGTTTAAATGTAATTGTAAATTTGTAATAATGTAAATATAAAATACGTAATTCATTAATAAATAAAAACTTAATTTAATTATATGCATTATTGTCTGATTGCCTCATTTATTAAGTTGTTGAATACTTGAATGTTAAATTAAATTTAAATATTGATGGTTGAACGGTTGTATGCACGGGCGAGCGGGTTGGGGAATTGTGCCTGGGCCAAGAGCCGGGTCATTGGGCTGACAGCCAGCTCGTAGTGTCGGGTCTCGCCGTCCTGCCCAAGGGAGAAGGCCGTGCGGGCCGGCAGGGACCGCAAGGTGAATGGTCATGTGGGCGGGAGGGGGTGAACCGTGAATAGGTCGTGCGATCAACGGGGGAGACGGGCCACCAGGTCTTGGATCAACTGTCGGGTCATTGGGCCGGTCGTTGGGTCGCAACGTCGGGTCTCGGGAAGAATCGTATTGGTAAAACTCATGTCATTAATTGACACAAATAGTATTTTTTCGTGCCACCGATCATACCTAGACCAACACAACACGATTGACAAGTCTAAGTGAATGTAAAGAGGAGATGCGATAAAGAGGAGACATGACAACATGGAGGTGATAACTCCGTGGTAACGAGTGGAGATGATTGATTGTGAGGTGGGGAGAAGAAAACATAACCATGGGAAGGGGCAGAGATGTGACTGCTGAGGCGTGTTGGTGGGGTGGTGAGAGTTTAAGGTTTAAATATGTGTCTCGATGGCATACAAAGGGTTCCTTATACCTTCCAGAAACGAAACAAGCCTCGAAAGTCCATTCAATGTTACTAATGGGACTTTGGGCCCAATCTTAGAGGATAAAAGGGTAAATGAACTTTCAATGTCTATGCAAGTATTTTTCCCACCTTACACCTTATCAATGTGTAAAAGAAGGTATATCCCTTATGAGAGAGAAAATAGACCTTTAGTTAATTTTACAAGCCTTGTCACAATTATGGACTTTAAGGACCCAGGTTGATAAGGTGCGACGACAGTTAGACCTTAACAACTCAATTAGTTGTTGTAGGGTTTTAAATACGTAAACCAAGTGAGCTTAAAATTAAAGTGTCTATGGAATATAATTTAAAAAAATGTATTCACTTTTTTTGATAATATTATCGTTTTCTAAATGAATCGTACCATTAATATCATAAAATAGTATATTAAAACTAAATCTGATATATTATTTTAAATAATTATAGCAAAACATACTATTAATATCTAAAAGAAATGATGTAATTTTTTCAAAAAAAGAATTTATACCACATTTATGAAAAAAAAGTATATGAAAAAATGACCATATGGACCATTAACCTTCCATATTTTACCCTAATAGTATAATAATACACTGACCATCATGAATCTCACTCTTGACGCATTTGACATTCACTACCTTACATGAAGAGGTAAAACAGTCTAAGCAAAGAGGTGTAAGAACACAAGAATACAAATGATAATCATTCATCTATATAGATTGATATCTCATTCTTTTGTTGCTAATAGGTATTTTTAGTTTATTTCTATATCTATTTATAGGCATATCTTGATTTTCATGCATAATTTCCATGAGTAATGAGTTTGGTTACATTTTCCATATTTTCTTTTTCTTTGATTATAATGTATTGTTTCAGGATATCATTGATATAATTAAGTGATTCTATTTTATTTTCTTTTTCTTCTATTTCATTTACATTTTCAAAAAAAGTTGCATCCCTACGTTATCTTTTCTTTATGAAAAATTCTATAACTAAAAGAATTTTCATAATAACTTATAAATCTACATTTTAATGTTCTAGAATCTAACTTATCTCTTAAATATTTAAAAATAAGTACATAAACTATAAAACTTCATTTTCTCAAATAATATAAATTAAACTTTACCCCATCCTCATTTCTTCAAATAAACAAGTTGTAAACAATGCATGTAACAATCAATCAACTAAACTAAATGCATGCAATTACAACTTAAATAAGTAATATAATATAACAGTAAAGTTTCTTTTCGTTTTATTATTTTAAACAATGTAATTTTTTTAAAATCAAACAATATAAATCCCTAAACTCCACCGAAGGGGCGAACAGCGGGAGTAGGCGACCGGTGGACTGCGCGGAGAAGTGTGCGGCGCGAGCGGCGGCAGAGGCGACGCAGCGACTGGCGATCGGTCGCGGAAGAGCCGACGTGCAGAGAGCTTGGGCGAACGCGGAGAAACGCGAGGGCAGCAGCGAACTCGCGCACGCGCCGGAGGAGGTGGAGCAGACGGCGACGGAAGAGGGAGGTGCGCGACCGCGTGCGGGGAGCTGCACGGACGGACGCGCGGTGCTTGGACGGCGGGAGCGGTGCGCAGGCAAACGAGCTCGTGCGTAGCAGCGAAGGGCGCGGTGGCGAGGGTGGACGCGCAGGGACCCGACGGCGAGGGTTTTCACAGGACCGGTGAGCACGGGAGCAAGCGAGGGCCGTCAGTGCACGGGTGAAGTAGAGAAGAAGCAAGGTGAGTTCCTATTTTTTTTGGGATAATCTTCCTCCCTTGCCCTCTCCCTTTATTTACAGGGAAGCCTTTCACCACCCCTCCGTCCCCCCTCCTTTATTTCTCCCCAACGGACGGCCGTTTCACTTTTCCGGAAACGGTCGTTCGTTACACCCTTTATTTCATCTGTTTCATATCATCCATATTAATGGTCTTTAATGACCATTTATTCACGGTAAGTGTGCTTGGTGCTTGTTTGGGATGTTACCGTTTCAACTTTGATCACGAGTTCTCTTTCGCAGATTCGAAGAGGAAGTTTGTTGCAGATTAGGGTTCCGGCGAGAAAGCCTTTTCGCTTCAAGCAATGGCTGACGACGATTATGATGTGGATACGGGGTTTGTGATTCCCTTTATTCTCCTCACTCTCATGCTTTTCACCCAAAATCTTGCTATTTCTTAAAGTTTATCTTCCGTGCATGGATAAAATCGATTTCTCACTTTACACGATCAATTAGTGGTCTAATCAGTTAATAGGTGTTGGTGTTTGTGGAACGGATAAATTTTTTAGTTGTGATTAAAAACCAATTTTCTGGGAACTAATCCTTAAATCATGTCAATTTAAACCTGTAAAAGCAATTTTTTGTTCTTTGCCAATAATTGTTTCCAGTTAACAGTACTGCGTTAATTATTCCACATAAAGAATGTCGCAGTCACTTGATTACATGGAGTAATCTTTTTGATGACATATGATATCCCATACTTCAGGTATATTATATAAACAGGATCTATGCACCTCATTTCGTTTTTTGTCAATATGGTTATTTAAACCTCATTTCTTCTCTTCTCATTCCAAAAGCGTCCAACATATGTAGGTTACAATACAAGCATATAGTTTATTGGTATGCTGTTCTATTCATGTTGCCTACCTTATTACACTTTTAGGTCAAGCCACGATAACTTCATTTTGGAATGTAGGAATTGTAAGCATTCCATTGGTCAAGAATGACAAAAGTGTCCAACATATGTAGGTTGTATTAGCATATACTTTATTGGTATGCTGTTCTATTCATGATGCTTTTCTTATTACACTTTTAGGTCAAGCCACAATAACTTCATTTTATAATGTAGGAATTGTAAGCATTTCGTTGGTTAAGAATGACAAGAGCATTGGTATAAGAATGTGGCTTTTTTTTCTTTTAGTGGATAAAGTGGCTGTCATAGAAAATTTTATGGTCAATTGGTTATAGGCATTCTAGATTCCCTTTTTTCAGTTATAATTTTTCAATTTAACTTTATGGATTCAATCATTATATTACACCTGAAGTGCTTGAAAAAAAATCAACATCATATGACAATCCTCACCTCTTCACCTAAGGATGTTAATTTTGATTAAATTTTAAATTTTGAAATTTAGTGACTTAATCCATTTTAAAGCATAGCCTAAACATTATGAAGCTTAGCTATGACATAGCCTATAGGATGAGTAAAGAAACACATACTTTGGTGTTTAGTTGATTATAAAAATTATGTAGTAGGCCACCTACTTCTATGTTGGATGTCTCCATTTTTACTTTTTTCAAAACAAACTTTTTCTTCCTTCAAAATGAATTTTGTTTGGCATATGATTGGCAATTGCATGTGTTATTAGCATGTTCTATTACAATTTTTATCCATGCCAATTATGGAAGTAACCGGCAATGCCATGAAATGGTATTTCCTTTTCAAATAAAACACTTTTGGAACAATGAAAGAATATGTAACATTTAGGTATTGTTTGTTAGAGAAGGGCTCTTTAAGTCTTGGATTCAACACTATGGATGTCCCCAAGAACTTGTTGTATCCCAATTAAGCATGCGTATGTGGAATTTGTGTTTGAGAATGGGATTTGGTTTGGGGAAAGATCCATATAGCTTTTATGTTTATGTCTTTATCACAAATAATGAGTGAGGAGTCTTCTTGGAGAATGGGTTGGTCATTGTCATTATCAACCTTGGCCTATACTTGTAGGATTGTTAGGGTCAGATGGAAATGGAAATGGAAAGTTCAGACGGAAAGGAAAATTGGAAATGAAAAAGAAAAAGTATAGACGATGGAAAAAGAAAAAGTAAAGGGGCAAAGGGGTGGAGAGGGTTGATGCGGTCGACGTGAGAGGGGTAGAGAGGGCAAAAAACGTTGATGCGAGAGGGGCCGATGTGAGAGGGTGTGAGATACGAGAGGGGTTGACAATGCTGACGTCGACACAAGAGGGGTGGACATGAGAGGGACGAAGAGGGTGGGACAACGTCGATGTGTGAGGGGTGGACGTGAGGTGTGTAGGCGGACACAAGGTGTGCAGGTGGATGGTAGATTTCCGGGTTTCTCGAGGGTGGAGGTAGGAAATCAGGAAAGTTCGTTTTCTTTTATACTGTACTTATTAGACGGAAATCAGGAAAGTTAAATTCTTGATTTCTGTCTACCACCTAATGCTAGAAAATTTAAAACTTGGCGGAATCTTTTTTCGTTTCCGGATTTTCGTTAGGCACAAACCCCCTTGTGTGTGAAACCTACAATGGAACATGCATGATTTTGAAGGACTTCTCCTATGGCGGTGAGTGTTGCAATTGTTCCTTTACATGGTAAAGTTTATTATTCAACATTTGACATTCACTAATAGGCCATGCCTTTGATGTTCTTCCACCACTAACATGCATTGTCCGCCATGGACCTTCTCAACATGCATTTCAACAAAGGATCACCCACAATGTTACTCATGAATGGGGAAACAAGGGCTTCATGAGAGTTCATGGTGGTCGAGGGAAAATCAATGGACTAAATGAGTGGAAACTACACAAATATTGGGTGGTTTTGTAGTGATATAAATTTAATGTAGAGGATATGCATGGAATTTCACACCAAAAATCCACTAGCGCTAATAGGGTGTTGTGTGTGCCTTGCTCCATATTTCTTTCATGTGTGAACAATAGTGGCTTCGACATCTTCTCTAGGGATCCCATGTATTTGATGTGAAGATCAGATGCTCTTCTCCACCTTTCATTGTGTGGCACAAGGATCTCTTTAACAAAGGAGACCCCAGTGAACTTAACATTCTGTTGATTCTATGCCTCATACATATATCATCACTTTCTTCACTTGCTAACTTATTCCAAGTATCCTAACAATTTCTTTGCATATCAACGAAAATTGAACAATTTACCATTAGTTAAGTACCTTAGAAACTTATCAGTGTATTTCAATAGTATATTTTTGCAACATCCCATCACTTCTAAGGTATAAAAGGGCAACTTACTCAAGATTTCTCATTCCACCCCCTTCGACTTGATAGGAAATTGCTTGACCTTGGTCTTTGACATGTTCACATCCAATGACAATCGAGTGTCAACCGTCTGTGTCCTCTCCCTTGTGTTCATGCTTGCATTTGATGATGATCAAGCACCAACTACCAACATTCTCTCTTATGTCCTCTAACCTAGGATCGCTCATCCCCCATCCTTTTTTTAGTATAATGAGTGCAAATTATCATAAATTAAGTGGAAAATATGCATAACTTATAAAATATAATATAAATAGATAAGGATGTATGGGAAATTTGAAGTGTTAGGAAAGAAAGCGGTGATTACAGGTAGAAGACTAGAAAAGTAAGGGAAAATTGCAGTTATATCTAATGTTAATATGCACTGTTATGATCTGTAACTTCTTTTATATTTATATAATTTGTTACATATCCGTGTAATTTCTATTATCTTTGCAGATATGAAGATGAGCCACCAGAACCTGAGGTTGAGGTAACTTAGCTTTTACAATCCTGTTCGTTAAATCACGTTGATATTTTTTTAGCTTGTAGGAGTTTCGTATAAAATTTTACTACCTTATTTGGTTAACCACACAGGAAGGGGCAGAAATTGAGGCAGACAACAATAATGAAGATGTCCCAGATACTTTGGTTGGCCCCGAAGCTGAAGAAAAAGAAGAGACTGAATCTGCTGAACGCCCAAGGAAAACATCAAAATACATGACAAAGTATGAGCGTGCAAGAATATTGGGTACGCGTGCCCTGCAGATAAGCATGAATGCACCTGTCATGGTTGAATTAGAGGGTGAAACGGATCCACTAGAGGTAAGAAACTTATTTTTATGAAATAAAATCATAGTTGATCAATTGTTTGGGATTTTTAGTCGCATAATATTCTATTTTTCCGTTTCGTTTTAAAAATGGTTGGATCTTTTTTCATTTCCTAATGTAGTGTTTGCACTGTTGACTTTCTAAAGAGCTTTGCATATTGCTTGTTTTTAATATCATATTTTGTTGATGCAAAGACTTCTGTTTTAGGTGAATATTGGTGATTCGTTCAAAGTGTAATAACGTTGCCTGTCCATGCTACATTTAAAAATATAACTTTATTAAAAAATATAATTTTTGACATTGGTTTGTTTACAAAGAACAACCAAATGACACTTGAAAAAGAAAACTCGATGAAACTTTCCGTGACTGTGAGTACCGGTGAAATATTGTCTTATATGCTTTCGAATTTTGTATCTAGATTGCCATGAAGGAACTCCGACAACGTAAGATCCCTTTTACAATCCGACGCTATTTGCCTGATGGAAGGTCAGTGAGAGAAAATTTTCTTCTTTTTTTTGAAAATTCTTGAAATTAGCATTCTACATAAAGTTGACTACAACATTGTTACGGAACCAATGTTACAGCTACGAAGATTGGGGAGTTGATGAGCTGATAGTTGAAGACTCATGGAGAAGGCAAATAGGTGGTGACTGATCACTCGCAGGGTTACTGCCATCATTGGTAACCCTTGAAGTGAGGCGCCTTTAATACCGAACCAGCTCTATGAGTAGCTAGGCTTTTGGATGTTTGTACCTTAAAAATATTGATATTCGTCCCACTTATAAATCATCTTTCGACGACTGTACATTCAAGAATACTAAGGTATTTTTGATGCTTGCTTGTGATTTTCTTATAAGAAGATGATGCATTCTGTGTTTTAATATTCGTCTGTTACAGGTTTGTTTATTCCCTGATAAACGTTAATGTTGACTGACGCTTATTGACCGAACAGATTTTGAAAAAAATTATTCAAACTGTTATTGACTTGATATATTTTACACGAGAATGGTAAGATTTTGAATAATGTTGTCATGTATGTTTTTGCAAAATCGGGAATCGACGAACATGCAATTCTTCATATAATTTATGAAATTGGTGTAAAAAGAAGATCGTACAAAGATTTCTCATCTTAAAATTGTATTTAGGTTTTGTTTGTTTTTACATTTTTTATTATGTATTTTTATTTTTTTATTATACATTATAACGATTTATAGTAATATTTAATCAATAATTTTAATATTTTATATTAAAATAATATATATTTTTTTTAAACGTAAATCTTATCTTATCAAATACACTCTTGATGCTTGAAGTTGAACCATCATCTGTCGGGGGTATTTCTTTTTTCTGGATTAGACGTGACATTTCTTGGCACCTAATTTGACATTGCTAATGTTGGTAGGTAACATGTATTTTTTGCAAGGTTGGTAGTTACCTAATTTAACATGTTTAGCTACTTCCCATGTAAAGAGTAGAAATCAAATTACAAAATCCAGTCACGGTTAGACTACAAAGACTTCCAAACATAAATAGAAATTTCTTCTAAATCAAAGAGGTAATGGTAGAATAAGGGAACAAGAAAAAAAACAAAAACAAACCAATTTTCTTTCGCATTGTTAACTTGGTGTACTTAAGTGGAATCACAGGCACAAGAAGAAGAAGACTAAACATTACCAGATCAACATGTCCAATTTTCTAATTAGAAAGAAAGAGGATAAATCAATAGTGTTGGAAAATATCAAGTTCATATTTGAGGATTAATATTAACTTATTTATGTTTACCTATTTGAAAGCCTTCTCTTTACTGTCTCGGTGATTAAGGGTAAGTTACAAGTAAGTGGAAGAAAAATGATTGAAAAAAAGCAACGACACTTTACTTGGACGGATTCCTAACCTCTGTTTAGTTGCATGTGTCGGTATGTTTTGGGTTTGAGCCTGGGGTCGGTTTAGACTGAATGCATAAATCATACTAAAAAGCTGGAGAGGGAACAAAACGTCGTCTGACAACTGGAACAGCAGGGTTTTATTTTCTTTATAACTATTGTGTTCGGAAGGGCAAGTACCACTAATGTTTTGCCTTTGCCCTGGCCATGATCCTCGGTTCCTTGCCTTGCCCTCTTACATTACGCTCCTTTTGAAAATGGGCATCACCAACCCACCAGGAAAGCAACTACCACACTGGGCTGCATTTTATTGCCGCGATCCAACCACCCTCTCTTTGGTAGGACCTCTTGAGAAAACAAAAGACAACCCTCAGAAAGATAAGTTCCACCTTGCACGTGCATCTTCCTTCCTCCGCTCATCTAAGAAAACAAAACTAGATATAAAAGTTTCAATTCATTACATCCATTTTAATATAAGGTTATTTATCTCAACATGCCCCTGTACGTTTATAAGCATTTCATTGAAGTTATCTTACAAATATCCTACGTACATGAATTTCTTTCGATATTATATCAAAATTTACCATATTAAAATCAATTCACCTGTAAAAAGAGTCTGACAGATATTATACAAATCTCAGCTCATCACACTAATTTTGATGTGAGCTCAATAGTCAATGACGACAATACAGATGTTACAGAAACAGGGAGAAATCTGCGTGTATGCGTGAGTATATATATATACACGTAACATGTGAGAAATCTAACTCATCTGTGTGTGTCAATCTGCCAAGTATGATCGGTTCTGTAGTGACCGACTCATGTGAATTCCTCGAATTTTTTATTAAAAAAAGGCTGATTGCACCGTGAGAGAATATATATATATATACATACGGTAGCAGGCACCAAACAAAAAATCCCAGGCGACTGCCTCACAAGTCCCTTAATCTTTAAACTTACTCGATCACATCTGGCCGTCCATATCACCTGATGCAGTTCGTCGACATGAAGAGATCGGCACCGTAGAATCGTCCACGTTACAAAAGCCCCACATCTGACGTCTCTTCTTTCGCATCGCCGTTGCTGAGCAAGAATGTCAATGGTTAGTGACCACTGCTGGAGAAAAAGAGCGCTGATGTGGTCATCCCACAAAAAACCGGCGATAGCAGAGACGGGGGAGGACGGACCATCGATGGCCGGCAACTGGAAGAAGCAGCAGCAGTACCACGATCCGATCGTCCTCTTGACGAGGTCGTCGTCGGGGGTGATCAGACGGGGTTTCATCTCCTTCCTCGCCTTCGTGTCGACGTTTGCCGTCTTCCTCACGCTCTCCCACGTCGTCCGGACGGGGGAGGACTTGCGCCGCTCGCCGGCGAAGAGGGCACGGTGCGACCTGTCGTCGGGGAGATGGGTTTACGACAACACCTCCTACCCGCTCTACAAGGAGAGGGAGTGCACCTTCATGTCTGACCAACTGGCCTGCGAGAAGTTCGGGCGGAAAGATCTCAAGTACCAGAACTGGAGGTGGCAACCCCATGGTTGTGATCTGCCAAGGCAAGAATTTTTCTTCTTCTTTTGCTACTACTCCTGCTGCTACTACTCTAGGTTATCATGGTGTACTGGGAGCTTTTAATTTTTCTTCTAAATGTATGGTTGGCTTGAGCTGGTTGTGTTGGAATTGTGATGGGCCGCGAAGGTTTAATGCCACAGCACTGTTGGAGAGGCTGAGGGGAAGGAGACTAGTTTTCGTGGGTGATTCTCTCAACAGAGGCCAGTGGGTCTCCATGGTTTGCCTTCTGGGATCAGTCGTATCACCTCCCAACAAAGCCATGGAAACCACTGGCAATCTCATAGCCTTCAAGGCTAAGGTATCGTCTCTATCTCCATCTTGCTGCCAATTAATTATATGAAAGAATCTTTTACACCCAATTCAAAATCATATGATGCCCTCTCTTTAAATTAATGCAAAGGAGGCAATGCCCTTAACACTCTGGTCCGGCCTGTGAATTACATTAGATTTTGCTTGAGCATCCTCTTAAATCTGCGTTGTCTAGATTATTTTTAAAGGCTGTTTGTTCACGTGATGAGTTGAAGTAATAGAATAATGAATATGTAATAAAATAATAAATAAAATATATAATTTATGTAAAAGTTATTTAGTAAATAATATTATAGAATATTATACATGCGTAAATAAATATACCAAAGTTAAGATGCACTGGCACTCTGTGGTCGCTTGCTGCTGCACAGGTTTTTTTATCAGTAGTCTGAAAAGTAAACAGCAAGAAAAAGCAGAAAATCCGAAGAATCTTGAACGAAGATGTTAAATATATATTATATGTTGTGATGCTTTAATAGATCAACATGTTTGACCTTGGTGGCCGAGGTGATAGGGCGTACTGGCTTCAAACAACAAACTTGGAATTTCAAATGATGCCTTCGCATAATATTTGAACTTGGAATCATCTTAAACTTCTCTCTTCTCTAATCTGCAGCATATAAAAAATAAAAAGGGACTTCCAAGAGAAATTTTTGGTTGTTAATAGAATTTCTCATGATCGATAGACGAGACCAGCACCGCTTCCAAAAAAATCACGATCGATCGTTGTCTTTACCCAAGAAGCTAGAATGGTGTTTTTGTCCTTGAAATCGTAAAAACCAAACTTTAATCACTGATCACACAGCCTTTTCTGCCCATCTCTTGTTTCACGTTTTCGTGCATAGGAGTACAATGCATCGATCGAGTTCTACTGGGCTCCACTGCTGGTGGAGTCAAACTCGGACGACCCAGTGAAGCATCGCCTGCCGGACCGGATCATCCGCGCCAATTCCATCGAGAGGCACGCCTGGCACTGGACGGGCGCCGACGTCCTCGTCTTCAACTCCTACCTCTGGTGGCGGAAGCCCGGCATCAAAGTCCTGTAAGCTCGCTTCCTCAGTCGGCCACAACTCTCCCTTCCTTTCCTTCTCCGATAACCAAAGCCGCTAACGTACGTCAGTGATTTCTCTTAAAATTTTACCTTAAAATCAAATATGAGTATAAAATTAGAAAGACGAGATTCACGTCAGTGATTTCTCTTAAAATTTTACCTTAAAATCAAATATGAGTATAAAATTAGAAAGACGAGATTCACAGTTTTTTTAAAATTACATGATTTATAATATAAATTTTTGATATACTTTTTTTTACCGTAGAATGTTAAAAATGATAAATGTTATTAATAAAAAAGGATATCAAAGATTTTTAATATATTAAATTTAATTTATTTTTTAATTGATCAATAAAAAGCTATTTTAACCATTTTTGTAACTCAGATGGGGAGAGCTGGGCGACCCCGACGGGGTGTACAAGGAAGTGGAGATGCTTCGGAGCTTCGAGCTCGCTCTCAGGACCTGGGCGGACTGGTTGGAGTTCCACGTCGAGTCTTCCAAGACTCGCCTCTTCTTCGTCACCTTGTCACCCACGCACTTCTGGTACAGATCGACCTGAGATTTTTTTTTTTCTTTACAAAGAAAACAAAACGATGACCACAAGTAACTAAGTGTATATATATATATATGTCTGTGTCATGGTCCTGTACGTCCGTCGTCTGATTTGTAGGGGCTACGAGTGGGGAGGGGCGGCGGGCACCAACTGCTACAACGAGACGGAACCCATCACGGGCAAGGACGGGCACGTGGGAAGGGACTCCGACCACTCGATCACGAGGGTGGTGGAGGCGACGGTCGACGGGCTGCGGGGCAGGGGCGTGGAAGTGGACGTCGTCGACGTGACGCAGATGTCGGAGTACCGGAAGGACGGGCACCCTTCCGTCCACAGGAAACAGTGGGAGCCCCTGAAGGACGACCAGATCGGCAACCCCGGCAGCTACGCCGACTGCATACACTGGTGTCTTCCCGGCGTTCCCGATGCCTGGAACGAGCTCCTCTATGCTCATCTCTTCTCCGGCGAATCCATCTAGCAGTGTCCGCGCAACTTCGCCCATCATTATTAAGATTTATTTTTTAATTATTACATGAACCTCTCTTTTTTGAAATGTTATTTATAATCCCTGTGTTACAATTTGTAACCTAATCAATAACAACAAGACCAAGATACACTAAAGATTTTGTTGTCAAAATGTAATTTTCGAGAGTAGATTAAGGGTGCAAAATATAAAACTAAAAAGACGGTCTATTTCATGGTTTAGAATAGTAGGTAACATGGAATTTAGTAATTTGCATAATAGACATAAATATCGAGAAATTATTTAAAATAATGTCAAATTCAATATTCTTGCTATTTTTCAAATAAGCATGGACGTTAGATGTGTTTAATAATAAGGTATTTTATCTTTGAACACTAGAAAAATTAAGAATTGATTTTCGTTATCGAGTAAAGTTAAATTTTATAGTAAATTATAAATGAAAATATATATATAGAGAGATTTTTTATAATCAAAGTTGAGATTGAAAGATCATTATCAAATAAAATCATAGTTATTGTATTCAGTTTTACGGAAGCCTTTCTACTTTTACTCCTGTCCCAAAAAAGAATTGGTTGATTGATCCAATTTCTTATCAAGGTGAATCCTCCGAAAGAAAAGACAAATCATTTGCAATAATTCCAAGGTTAATGGAGAAGAAAATCTATAAATAACAATGTTTTGGTCATGAAAATTTTGACTTGACCAGCAAACAAATATTGCACTTAGTTCATGTTTGTTTAGAAAGAATTTCAATAGTATACAGTAATACCTGTAATGGAGCTACTACAATATTGACAAATAACATTGCATTACAGATGATTAATAGTAATTAAAATTAACTTACAAAAAAAATTAAATAAATATAACTTCAATTATAACTAACAACTTTAACCAATTTCAGCTGCAATATAAAAGCTGAAGTTAAAGTTAAAGTTGAAACTACAATTAAAACTGGAACTGCAAAATTTAACTTATTTGAATGAAGAAAACCTGGGTAGAAACATTTCCAGTCCCAAAACGATGGATACCCGACTTTTCCTCGTTTCAAAAATGGTCAGCTTCCAGTCCAGAAAAAGAGTCTGTCTCGCTCTTCAAAACTCTTGCGTTGTTACCTATTATTTCTAGAACCTGGTTGACGAAACTGAGGTAAGAACTCTATTTAGTTTTATCATGAAAATAATTTGAAATTCAAATCAGCTATAGTAAGCATTCAAAATAAAACAACTATTTTTCACGTTATAACACCTAATATTCAAATGATCTAGTGCTTGTAATCTGATGATCAACCTAGAAGCATCTAATTTGGTGATACTAGTGGATTCTAGAAATATAGCTATTCAGGAATTAATCAGAATATTTGTTTAATAAGATAGGGACCAGTGTAGTTTTTAGTTTGAACTTCATGATACTCCATTTGGGGACGTGTAAATTATAAGCAAAACCCTGAGAATTTCAGAAAGCCACCTCCGGCATTGAATTAAGAACTCCACTGGACATTCCAACATCAATGCGCCAAATCTTCTCATCACATTTACTACACGGTAATAATAGAAACGTTATTGCAAGTGAATGACAAAATTTATATGAAAAAGTAAAGTTCACAAAAAACATTTACCAATTTACTCCAGCAAGCTGTGGTGTATGACCAACCACCAGCGCCTTGGCACCTAAACCTTCCAATGTCTCTTCCACAATGGAACATACCTGCAATTGACATGTGTAGTTAGTACTACTTTAGTTAGGAAAAATTGTTTGATGCCATAGCTCTATTAATTGACGAACTTGTACATGAAAATTACTTTCCTGCCGGATTTGGAAATTTGCATTTGAAGAATCAGTTGAGTATAAACGATTCCAAACAACACTGTTATATCCTCTTGTAGCCATGAATGGTTCATAACAATTCTCACCAACCCCTTGCATCCAACATGAAACCTCCCTATTCATCCGCTGTATACCATACGCAACTGCAAGAAGGAACAATTTTTACTATGGCTGAGAGTCTCGTTTCAAAATTGAAATTCTTTGTGAATGATGAATGAATTCATTTTGGTATCTTTAGCTAAAATTTGAAAAATGACATTCCCCACAATTAACAAGGTTTCCCAGATTTTGATTGTGCTTTTCTAAAATTTTAAAGATCTGAAACTGAATTTGATAGGCCTACAGACTATTGACCAATGCATTCTCTTTTCTTAAACTAATCTCTGTGGCATATCTCTTTCTATTTTTTAATTCATGATTTCAATGAAGCCAACCAATTGAGAAGAGAAGTCGGAGGAACAACGGCAAGCAAGGGTTTAACATGTAGGCAATCAAAAATTAAAATAAATTGTACCGTGGTGAGGAAGAAGGCCACCATGACAAAACACCCAATCATTCACTTTGAGAACGACAGAATGATTTGCCAATTCACAAGCCAAAGGACCACCTGGTCTTAAAAGGTATGATCTAGCTGTTATTCCCTTCTGCCTCTGTCCTAATACAAATCTGTCAGAATAACTATCAATGTTTCAGATAGAAAGGACACATTTTATCTGTAATTATCTAGAAAGTCTTTCACAGAAAAAAAATAACTATAATATCACAAGCAGAACAACTCAAAGAGAACATCACAATGAATGGTACATCATATTATGCATTTTCAAAATCCAATTCATCTAACATTCAAAAAGAGTCATTCATAATGGTCCACGAATGACCTAATAGGTGGTGAATAGACCAAGTTTGTTAAACAGTAAATAACACAAACTCCGTGCACAAAGCCCAGAAACACCATATAAAAATCGTTTGCTTGCAATATAACTATAGCTTCAATATGCATGATCTTTCTCAAGCTTCGTATTGCCAACCTTAGTTTCAGAAAAAAATTTCTTACATGATTCACTGAGTTAATTATTTACAAGCATTAGATAGCCAAGGAGAGATTACAGATTTATGTTTAATATCCTTTTGGAAAATTAATTTGCATATGTTCTGTTGCAATAATTCATTGTTTTTATTTCATAGAGGCTAATTGATTCATAGATATCAGCTAACAATCTAAGAGGAAGTTGTTATTATCATTGTAAAAAGAGGCAATGAAGAAACCCTTTACTTTCACTGTTTCAACGACAGAGATGTCCACCACTTCCTTCTTTGATCATGCAGCATCACCACTATTCTTTAGTTACAAGAAATATGGGTCGAAGAAAGTGGCTGAATGCAAAATCAGGAGAAAACAAGGAAATAAAAGGTATATCTAACCTACCTTTATCAAGCTCCAAGGACCCCATTGACCTTGGGAATTCATTCGATTTTCTTTCCACTTTTCGGAAACATTGATCCAATTGACAAAAGCTTTTTCCCAATTGTATCCACAGTCACCCAAGTACTCCAAGAAGTCCATAGTCTCGTCAAAAGCCCCAGGATCAACATACCGAAAATCACCCTCAATATTCATAGTTTCATGGTTTCCATTAACCTGGATATACAAATTTGTGTCATAAGAAGACCAGCTCTGAAATCAAAATGATGCAGCAGAAGTTTCATGACATTTAACATAAACAACTTTGAACAACTCCATTATGCCAACAACGGATCTTATAGTTGATCTTTCACTCATCCATTAAGGGATGAGACTTGGGTTAAAATTGAAACTTTACCATTATCAAAAAATCCATCACTTCTACTGATTTGAACATCATTTATAGCATGTAGCATGTATGAACACATTAACTGCTAAAAATACAAAATATATCTATACTGGTTTGCGGTTGTTTACTAAAATAAAATAAATTCAGAAGTTGAACCGACCTGAAATACAGCACCACCTTTAGTCTTTGCCTGAATGCTTAGTGATTTTAGTAATGATAAAATAGCAATTTCATCTTCTCCACGATCAAGTATATCACCAACTTGGATCAGTACCTAAAAATGACTTCATGATTAAATCTATATGAAAGAAATTTCTTGTACATTATGTAAAGATTTTCCAGTTTTGCTGTTTTGTAGGAGAAATAGGTCACAACTAAAATATGTAGACACCACACATGTATGTTGGAAATAATGTACTGAAAATCAGCAAGATTTAATTTTTGTGTGTTATGTTACTGCTCTAACAGTCGATAAAAGTACATAAAAAACATTTAAGAATTTAATGTGACTTCATATATCAATAAAAGACTTGAACATGAGTTCATTGTTCACAATCTGTCTTTAACAGAATAATAGTTTCACAATTCAAGAGAAAAAATTGAAACCATCGGGAACAATTTTCTAATAGTGGGCTGTGGAACATTTATGATGTAATAGATGGAAATGTTGGGATGCCAAGTATGAATCTAAGAGTGCAGAAACAGACAAAGTTTGGATGTCTTCCGTACAAAAATTTTCAAATAAATCCTAAAATTAACTTTTCATTCAAATATAAAATCGATAAAATTTTAATCCTTAAGTTAATATCAACTGAGGAAATGAAATACATACAGTCTCTCCACCAACCCACATATTTCGACCATCTGAACTTAGAATTCCTGCCATTTCAAATGCAAGTTTTGCATGTTCAAGATCCCCATGCAAGTCGCCAACTACAGGAAAAAAATTATTTTCTATTAATACGTTAATTGTGAAAAAAAATAGCTTCTTGACATTGATAGTTAAGAAAAAAAGGAATATTACTAAAAAAATCTAAAATTCAATATTTGAAACTAAAAATTTCATGAAAATTTTCTAACAAATATGATAATTAAGATCCTAAATTTTTGATGTATTTTACAGAATATAACAATAACAATAGTCAGTACCTTAATGTGATTACCTGAGGTTGGTTAGATGAATCGATTCTATGTATTTTTCGAAATGAGTACATAAATTCTATAACAACAATGAGACAGTGATAATTTTGTTTATGATGCCTCAGCATTCAATTATTTCATAATAGCACACAATATATAAATGTTGCTTATAATAGACGACGTAGTTGATCTTCCAGTCAACACTGAGGAAAGGGGAGCCAGGTTTGAACCTAAATAAGAATATCACCATTAACAAAAGTTATGTCTGTGAATATAAGCAGTGTCCTGGAACTACATTTTGTTAGGATTCAACAACAGAAAGAAAACCTATTAAAGAAATCATGAATTTTTTACTTGGAAATTAGTTATATGCCGTCATAATACAAACATTCACATTTAAACTCCATTTTTATCTAATAAACCGCAAACTAAAAAACCCCAATCCTTCGTAATTTTTATAAGCCATCAAAAAAAATCTTCCCAAGAACTGCCTAGAATCTTTCAAACTAATCGGGCCAACTTTACCGGCAACGATTCGTCTTCCAGGGGCGGACACAAAGGTCGGAGGTTTGCCGGAGACAACCATGGGTTTGAAGGCACCGGGGAGAGGAGAAGAGCCTTCTGATAGTCTTCGGGGTTGAGGTGGCGGGAGGGGAATGGAGCTGAGGGAGAGCGACAGAGCCACCATGTCTGCTGCCCTTGCTCTTTCTCGTCCGTTGTTACTCTTCCTTTTTCGCCACCTTCCATGTCTCTTGCTTGGTTCTCGAATGGTTTGCACGTAACCTTCTCAGCCAACCATTCCAGATAACCCAACCTAACCATAAATTTAAGGAGAGGACCTTCACATTGCAAATTGTTAACAACATTTTAATCATGAATTAGAATTTAAGATTTAAGATTGAAACTTATAATATATATATAATTAGAAAAAAATCGATGAAAATTTATTTATTTATTTATAAAAATTAAATTAAATAAAAAGAATTCAAAATTAAAATATTTTTACATCTTTCAAAATTAAATAAAGCTGAACTTTTAACCTCCTTTTTATATGAACGTTGAAAATTCAATTTCCAATTCTCTTATTTGTATAAACTTCCAAATTAATCAAACTTTAAAGTAGAATTGAATTCTACTCAATTTTGACATAAACCCCACCCTGCATTTTTAATTAATTCAGCATCCTTCGTTCCTTCACAATTCTTCATCATCCAAACCTTATTAGTGAACTGATAAGGTAATTAATCTATTATGTTGTCAAAAAAATCTGTACCCTACACTAACATTTACGTTAAAAAATTCTATACACGCACACGTTAACTTCGTTATCTTTCCATATGACCATATATCAAGAAAAGATCCAATGATATTTTAAATGATTTTGTGGTACGCGTACGACTGATTTAAAAATAGTTATTATCATGATGATATTTTAAATTTTATTCATCTATTCTTTTGCTATCTTGAACTTTAAAAAGGTGCAACGTTAATACCTTGAACTATCATTTTGTATGGCTCAATATAACTTAAGTCCCATTTGGAATCAATTTTAGAAACATTGGAGGACATGACGAATATAAAAAGAATCTAGAAAATTTTAAACAATTGATTCCATATGGTTCATTATTCTAGAATTTCGGGAAAAAAGTTCCATTCTAATTGATTTTCAAGATTTTGTATAATTCTTTCTTACATTTTGTTAATCTTTGCTCGTATTAAACTTCTACTTCTTTTTCATTTTTCGAACTGCACAAATAAATCCCATAAAAATTTTATTTGAAAATTCTACAAGGAACGGTATCTTGCTCGACCTCCTATCCTTCCACTTTCGGCCATCTCCCCCACCTCATCTTTTTTTTAAATTTTTTTTTAATTCTACAGTACAATTCCGAATTCCGACAAAGGGTTCTCAAAAAAAAGTAGTTCTACGATGCAAACGTAATCCTACGATACGATGCCAAATCATAACACTGCCTGGTTCTACGTAGAGTTTTTAAAAATAAAAAAATGTAAAACTCAGGCGTTTGAAACATGCTTTGTGTTCGAGCATATTTTAAAAAAACTGCAAGAAACCTACTTTTAAATTTTTAAAAAATTCACCCTCGGTGCCGATGATGCCTGTCATCCAAGCATGTTTTAGCGGAGAACCTGGAAGATGAAGTCAACTACATGTTCAGAAATAATAATACTATCCGTATTTTTTATTAAAATTTAAATCTTGATATATATAATTAATAAACATTACTATTATAAAGAAAGATTGTGGGAGACATACCTTGCGACGCTTCGACGATGCGTCCAATAGCTATGTTCTTTTTAATTTAATCAACTTTTGAGGACAATTGAATGGAGTGCTTTTTCTGAAAATAATTAAATAGCAATCCGACAGAGATGGCCACTGCTAGGCAACAAAATTCAATCGTCCAATATCCACAAAACAACATAGACCAAGGCTACAGATGCTCGTGATCGAACAAAGCAGTCAACACCTGCGCCCAACAATATCTTCTAAATTCCATTCATTTTGCATTGTTCCCTCTTGTAGCACTATCGAGTGGCGGTGATATCTCCACATTTCGGATCTGAATGTTCAAGCTAATAAGAGTTAAAAGACATGATAACATTGAATATTAAGCCAGCATTCCTTTTTCTTCCCAAAATATAGCATTATTCCTGTTTTTCCATAATGTCCAAACCAAAACATACAGCCGACTATAATCAATGTCAAAGTTAAAAGTTTGAACCAAGAGAAAACGGAACTAAAAGATGGTGACACGAAGAGATTTTATTAAAAATAAATGGCTTTTAAATAGGTGGATTGACAAGAGTTAAGATTTGAGCAAGGTATTGGGTTATTAGCACTAATTGACTCATTTCTGCATGAACTATATAGTGTACTACAGAGATATTGTGATATTTTAATCCAGCAAGGGGTGTAACAGAGCTTAATTTTCCAACAGGAATAAAGGAAAAATCATCAACTTTCAAAACTGAAAGTCCAACCAAAAAGAGCAAGTCAGATAGAAAGTCGGATCCAAGTTTGAGCTTTCTGATCTGAGACTACGGTATGATCTGAATCAAACACCAACAGAAGTTTGAACTCATGGATTTCAGCTAATAGAACAAGGGTGGAATAAGGATAAGATATTGTGAGAGATTTTAACAATATTGCATAATATTAATTGATTTGGATGACACACTAATTGTAATTTTTCTTTTTCGGTTATTCATAGCAGAACAGACAACAAAATTCTTCCAGTTTACTTTACAGAATATTGCACCTACAGGTGCCTATAGGATTTTTTTCTTGTATCCATTAAATATTTTTACTTATTTTTTAAAAATAAATGTATAAATAATTAACCCATAACATAATCTACCATGAATTAAAATTTGAACCTGAGTTAGATTACATAAGATTTTTTTGATTTAAAAATCAATAATTAGTACTTCATATTTTAAGGATTTCATAATAATCACATTTTGAAATGACGTTAGGCATGAGGATACATCATACAAGACGAAAAACAAGTACATAAACAATTAAATTATAATATAATCTACCATGAATTAAAATTTGAACCTATTTGAGTTATATTCCATAATTTTTTTGATTAAAAATCACTGATTAGCAATTCATATTTTAAGGTTGTCATAATAATAGCATTTTGAAATGACATTAGGCATGAGAATACATCATACAAGAGATGAAAAATAACAAGTATTCCAAAGTCAGAAATATGGTAAGATATGCACCATACCTTGATAAAACAACTCCCAGCAAGATATACAACCAGTTGTCCGGTAGGCCACTACATTTTGCTCTCAGACTGACGTGATTCTGTATTTAACTCATGAAAATCATCAAGATTGTGTAACTTGAGAGCAACCAATGTTCTGCTCCAATAAAGGACAAGATTTTCATATTTACAATAAATGAATGGATATCACAACTATGGCATTCCATAATAGGTGAAATAGTTCAACCAAAAAAAATGGATTACAAGATATATAATTGGAATAGTTTGATAAAATGGGTCTATGTATTGACCTCTTATTCTCGTCATAGACAAAAAGAACCAATAAAGTGGATTCTTTAAAAGCTTCAATAATATTATCTATTAACCTGTTAAGGTTATGGTGTAAGTATCCCTACTTTCTAGCTTCCACATTTACCAATGATAGATAAGATCCTCTCCTTGAGCTTCTGCATGACCTGCAGTAAGTTATTTAGGTCACATTTAGACGAATGAAACATGAATTCTAATAAAATGAGACAATTTGTAGCATTTCAGAAAATCCTTTTTCCTACCGGGGATGATATCTTTGACCATTTTTTAGCAGCATCAGCAGATTCCTTCAGATGCGAAGTGACAGGAAGACTATGGTGAAGAACGTAAGCAGAGTTTTCAGTTGCCTCAGCCACCCAAATGCGATTGGTTTGGTCACAAGGTCTCTTAACGAGGTTGAAGAAACAAACCTGCATTAGACACATACAACCTGCAATTTATAGCTTTTGACTGACATGCTGGCAAAAAATAAAATCCCCAGAACAATGTATTGTTAGTAAAGATGAATTGTTGAACAATGACTACAAGCATGACTTTTCAAAACAAGATCATGTTCTAAGGTTTTCAACGTTGATATTGTGTTAGATTTCCATAGAAATCTTGAAGGAATTTTGTGAAAAAACAAGAAAGTCCACATAAAATGCTCAAAAGCTACAACTTTTGGCATGAGAATTAAAGACAAGCTAGAGTAATCAATAATAGTCATCCAAAAAATATTTTAATTTTTGAACATTTATTACAATAGAAACATCCCATACATTATATTAATAAGACTACAAACAGTAGTAATAATATTTCATAAATACTTAAAAATATATTTAACAACATTATAATCCGACCTAATACCAAGTGGAATGTCATGTCCCGACATTTCACTGACAGGCCATCAACTTTTGCAAAGTCTGGCCAAGATTCACATGTAAGGACATGTGACCCATGTCAGTCAGTCAATGCAAGCCTGATACACAAATTCACCGAACATTGGTTGACATGACATACATGTGCCAACATCCTATCGACATTTGTAAAGTAATATCATGTTAGCGTTTCCCAAAACTGACACTTGTCACTAACATTTCCCAAAACTGACATGTGATGCTAACATTTAAGGGACACATCAAAGCTTAAAGCATTCCATTCTTCACACCTTTGAAATGAAACATGTTCCACTTTCATCAGAAAATGCAATGTAAATGGAAAATTTTGAAGATTTGGCATCAAACAAAATTTCTTTGAAATAAGATCAAAATATAGCAGTCTTTTTATTCAAGAAAGATAAGAAACTCACGATGGATCCAGACAAAGCATGACTTATTTGAGCAGATGGATCATTCTCAGAGTAGGGTATGCAGAAGCTTATTGCAAGCAAATCATGACAACTTTCATGTTCTGATCCAGAATCTGCTACTGATCCATCACTTGCAAATATCCACTGTTTCTTTCGACGACCAGAAACATAAATCTCCCCGACATGCAGAACAACCACAGCAATATCAAATTCACTGGAATCAGCAACATCCATATGTGTTCAGTTTCTTAATTCATGAGGCATCAAGAAGTAACAAGATAAGTTGGCTTTAACCATTGGAATCTAGTTAATTGAAAGCCAAATAATGATGATTTATATTTGTACTGATCCTATGCAGAATTGCAGATGGAGGCAATAGCTCAATGAGTAGAGTTTCACTATAAGCAACAGGATGAGAACTTCTAACGCATGTTACTTGTAAATTATATTTGCTCATGGCTTAAGGATACTCAAATTTGAAAAACCAACATGAATAGAATATATATATAATGCACTAATGATGCAAGTAGACAATGTCAAATAGGGATTTAAATAGACTCTAACTGGACAACATAATGGGATCTAAATAAGGATAATAATTGTCTACAAAAATAAATTCAATGAGTAGAAAAACCATTTAGTTTCATTGTTCTAAAAACAGAAATTAAATGTATCTCAACATAATCTATTTTATGGAAACAACCGCTAAATTTTTTTGTTCAATGTACATAATGTCTATTTTCAACCTTTTTGGAACATTGTCTACTTCTAACTATAATGAGAAGAAAAAATTGACACAAAGAACTGAAGGAAAATGCCCAAGATTTGAATGGATTACAGGGCTGAAAATTAGAAGAACGGTAGAGAAGGATACCTTGCCAAAGGAAACTCTCCAATGTTCAAAAGGCTGGCTGACTTACGGGGACTGAAAAAAGGCCTGAAGAAAACAAAAAGGTTAATTCTGCATTTCACTTGTAGATCTATTGATAGAGGATAGTAATTACTGAAACATTTGTGTTGATGAAACATGATCCCATGTGGTACTAGACCCTCTAGCTTGTAAATAAATAAGATCAGAGCTAGTGGTCAGTGGTACAAGGCCTGAAACAGAGTATATTTGTCCTTCCACAAGGTCAAATTTCTGCAATAAAGCACATAAGCAATACATTAGATACACTGATTTTTGAATGAGAATGGAGTGGTGGTGGATTATAACATCACGTTGCAAATTGTACTATAAGACATGTCATGAGACGTACCAACTTTTCAGTTGGATTCCAGATTGTGATTAATCCCTCCCTCCGTTGGAACCTTCTGGTTTCACCTTTACAAGTCAGTCCTACCACTCTTACTCTTATAAAAGGAGTAACCTCCCTTGCACCAAGTCCAGCATCTTTTATGGCCCTTTCTATCCTCTTCTCTAAGTCAGACTGTGTAATAGCCTGAAAGAACAGAGTTGAGAACAAAAAGTCACACAACAAGTTTTTCAAATTTAGAGAGTATTTTTCAAGTGCACACCGCCTGTTTAGCTTGATAAGCTGAAAAGGACAACAGTTGCTCTGCACTCATGTCTGCCATCAAAACCTCAGGCTCCACAGAAGTCTGAAGGATTTTAAAGATTTTAGCTCCCTCTTCACTATCAGTATCTACTAAAGAAAAATCCTGTTTCTCCAACATCATGTCTTCGGCAATTCTAGCACATCTGACAATGTACAATTAGATTAAGAACATTAGTTCTAAAAAAGTACATTTACATGCCTCATTTTTATCACCAAGAGTCTGTTCATATCCACTTTTTTGTGCATTTTTCGAAAAAAATGCTAGAAAACAGTTGGGTGGAAACAAATGCTAATGGGGGACAAGGAAGTGAACTAAAAATGCAGATACAAATAATTCACCCTTACCTAGCATTTTCAAAAATTCTCTGAAATTTTCCAACTTTACCCTCTATTCCCAACAACAATTCCAACCAAATTATCACCAATTTTCAGAATGTGTCATTTACAAATTGTCAAAAATCACTGATGATAGAACAGAAGTCCTACTCACACAAAAAAAGCCCTACTTGCACAAGAAAATTTTTTAGATTAAACACACAAAATGCTGAAAATGATTGGGAATAAATTGACCCACAAAAGCATTTGCATTGGGTATCAAATAAATAACACGCAACCCTAGAGAGAGTATTAAATTTCTATAATACACTTGATGCATATATTTTATTCAATATGGATATTTTCTACATAAATTTGATTGAACATTAGGCTACAATTTCCTTGAACATGTATTTTCTTAAGCAAGTCCAAAAGAAGTGGTTTATTATTTCTTAACTAGTGTAGTAGTTAACAGAATAGACAAGTATGACATTAATTTTTTATTTGTAATTTAATAAGGCAAACTTTGTGTAACAAAGTTATGGGTATTGGACCACAACTTGGGCCGACCTAATTTATATTTAGAGTCCAGTCCAGTAAAAAGGGGTGTTTGGATGAAGTGTTACGATTAGGATTATCTTGCTTCCTATTGTTATTTGAGTTCTTGTGAAGGCTGCCAACCTTCGAAGTGTGGCAAACTATCTTCCTTTCTATTGCAATACAAATTTTCTTGTTATATTTGACATCAAAGCCGTTGATTCTATTCCCAAATCACCCGTGGGTACCATTGAAGAGAGTGCATCGTTGATCGTCGAGATGCTACAGTAGTTGGATGCAAAGTTAGACGCCCGAATGATTGCGTTGGAAGGGTGATTAGCAACCTTGCTCTCGCAAATTACGTTTCAATCCAATTAGGTAAAGTTGCCCCTTGGAAGGGAGGCAATTGACCATCACTCAGGCAGACAACTAGCAGGACAAAGCTTCCATAATCTGATGCCTAAGTTTCCATTGTCTAACAAGGCCTACGTTTTTGTATCGAAGAGTGACTTAATGCTTATTGTTCCTTCGATTAGTCCATTCACAGAGGAGTAGGTTTCAACCAAGGAAATCTCATCGACCCTTGTGAAGATGTGCGAGGAGGAAGGGAGAAAGACCGACGAGGAGGCGAAAAAGAAGAAGCTTGGGTGGTGGAAAGCGTCAAAGAGGGCATTGTGGGGATGACCGCCAACATCCCAATGAAAAATCTAGCAAGGAGACCAAGCGACGAATAGTGCAAGAAACAGAAGACAACCTGGGAGACACGCAAAACTAGTAGAAGAAGCAACTGTTGCAGGTGAGACCAACGAGAGTAAGGTGGAAGACACAAAAAAGACCCTTAATTGCATGACAACTTGACAGAATCAGGGGCAGACTTAGCATGCACGAGAAGGGCAAAACAAATGTTAGGTGGCTCGACAACGACAAAGACTTGAGAGTATCACAGAGAAAATGGTTGTGAACAAGAAGAGGAGGAGGTTCAACAAGGTACTTGTGATGACTTCTGAAGTATTTTTACAAAGCCTACGTCACGGTTTCCTTATAACAGGGTCAATTGCCCTATTAGTATTTGATAAGAGGCACCCTTATCCACTAATCATGAATGAATTTTGTAAAGCTAGTGATGGATGGTGTCCTCATATATTTGGAATGACCACATCTCCAATAATTGGAAGAGGTGATCCAAACCAATTGGTATATGCAAAAGGTATCAACAATCTTGAGAATATACTTCATGCCAAGGTTCATGGTATTGAACACAATGAAAGGCTAGATAGTATAGTAGCTTATCCTGACAAGGCCTACTATACCATCTAACCCTTCATTGTGTTCAACACCACGAACCTTGACATAAAGTATATTCTCAAGATTGTTAATACCTTTTGCATATGCCAACTGGTTCGGACCACCTCTTCTAATTATTAGAGATGTGGTCATTCCAAGTATACGAGGACACCATTCATCGTTAGCTTTATAAAATTCGTTCATGATTAATGAATAATTATGTCTCTTATCAAGTTAAGCATAATAACATTCATCAAATACCAACAATGCAACTGACCTCATCCTAAGGAAATTGTGACGCAAGCTTTGTAGAAATACTTCAAAAGTCATCACAAGTACCTTAATAAACCTCCTCCTCCTTCTCTTCTTCTTCTTCTTCTTCTTCTTCTTCTTCACCATTTTCTCTATGGTACTCTTGAGTCGCTATTGTCATTGAGCCGCCCAACATCTATTTCACCTTTCTCGCACACATCGAGTTAGCCACTAATTCTGTCAAGTTGCCGCACGATCAAAAGTCTTTTTTGCATCTTCCGCCCTATTCCTGCTAGTCTCGCCTGCAATAGTTACTTCTTCTACTGGGTTTCACACAAGTTTCCTAGGTCGTCCATTGCTTCTTTCACTATTCATTGCCTAGTCTAGCGAGGATGTCGGCGATCATCCCCACAACTCCCTCTCTGACACTCTCCACCACCCAAGCTTCCTCCTTCTTTGCCTCCTCATTGGCCTTTGTCTCTTCCTCCTCACACATCTTCACAAGGGCTATCGATGAGATTTCCTTAGTCAAAAACTACTCCTCTGCAAATGGTCCGATCGAAAGAACAACAAGCACTAAGTCACCCTTCGATATGAAGACCTCAACCTTGTGAAATGATGGAAACTTAGGCATCAGATTAGGGAAGCTTCATACTATTGGTTGTCTGCCCAAGTGATGGTCGATTGCCTCCCTTCTAGGCGACAACTTTACATAACTTGATTGAAATGCAATCAACAAAGGCAAGGTCGCTAATCACCCTTCCAACGCAATCATTCAAGTGTCCAACTGCTGCAACATCTCAACGATCAACGATACACTCTCTTTGGTGATACACATGGTTAATTTGGGAACATAATCAACAGCTCTAATGTCAAATGTAACAAGAAAAATTGTATTACGATAAAAAGGAAGATAGTTTGTCACACTTAGAGGATTGACAACTTCCACAAGAACTTAAACAATAATAAGAAACAAGATAATCCTAACCCTAGCACTTCATTTAAATACCCCTTTCTACTAGACTGGACTCTAAATATAAACTAGGTTGGCCCAAGTTGTGGTCCAATACCCATAAGACTATTACACTTCACCTATGGAGGTTAACCCCCTTACAACTAATCTCAAGTCTAAATAAAGAAAAAAAAAGAGTCTAAATAAAGAAGAGTTAGCATTTAGTAGACAATCAATAGTAAAAACTTGTCAACCCTTCATAAACATAAATCTTAAAATTAATTTGTTGGAATGTATCCTCTTAGCATTGCATTGCACCAATCCCTGGATGTAATGAAAAGAAAACAAAAGAGTAACACTACACACGCTTAAGTGTAATGTTCCTAAGTTACTAACCCTGCATATATGTCCAGATACAAATGAAAAGAAACCGTTCTCACAATTTAATAGATAGGTGTGAGTAAAAAAGATATTCAAAATACCAAAATTAAGATATCAACTTAGAATATAAAAAACTTGACCCGTAAGAGTATGAAATTAGTGAGTATAATTTTGTGACATAATATTTCTCACTGTACTAAGTATTGACCTTGTAGATGATATGCACAATACCATGTTGAGAACTTTGACAACTCACCCATTAGCATGTTGTTAAGTATCATCATGGTGTAGAAATCCCTCGGCAACACCTTATCAAACATGATGATGATTTTAAACTACCAAGGCAATTAGTGAGGATACCATCTACAAGGTTAGCACTCATTAATTATTTTCCAGAATTATTATTTTTGAACACTTACTCTTTATTCTTAATGTTTTCACTATAAACATGAATATGAATATTGATATTAATTACATGTAGTAATTTAATTATAAAAAATTCCTAGAAATTAAAATATTCTATGTGTATTATATCTTATATTATCTTATCCTAAAGTTTCAGATCAAAATTTTGTGATTTTATACCAACTCTACCAAAAATTCCATAAATACTGGATACATCTCCTTTTCTGTTAGAATGATACTTGATAAGATAGTAATATCTAATACATTATCATTGATAAGTCTTTTGCAGTAGCTCCACTAGGTAAAGAAAACTGCTAGTAGAATGAAGTAAAAATAATAATAAAAGAAAGATAGAATGCTATGAAACCTATCATAAATACAGAAATGAAGAAATCCAGAGAAGTATAAGCTAGCAAAAAAGAAAACTAAGAAAATTGTTGGTGAAGCTAAAAGTTAGGCTTATAAGGAATTATATGATAATTTGAACATGAAAAAATGGAAAAATAAAATATATAAATTGGCTAAGACTAAAGAAAGGAAACCTAGAAAAGAGTATTAAGGATGGAGATGTCAGAGTTTTAGTAAAAAGAATGAAATAAAAGATAAATAATATGGGTATTTTAATAAACGTTTTAATGAATCTACCTTAGGAAGCTCAGACATTCAAAATTTGGGTAATAGTATAAAGGATAGGAATTATTTTAGAAAAATTAGCAGTTTCTAGGTAAAAGAAGCTATAAAAAATGAGATGTGAGAAAACTATTGGATCAAATGGTATTCTTATTAAGTATAGAAGTGCATGAATAAAGTAAGAATTAAGTGATTAATTAAGATTTTTAATATAATTTTAACGAAAAGAAGATGTTGGCTGAAAGGAGAAATACAAAATTGTAATAATTATCATAATATTAAGTTAATAAGTCATACTATGAAATTATGGGAAACAATAATTAAGGAAAGGCAAAGGTAGGTAACTAAAATCAACTTAAATTTATGTTGAGTACATCAACAATGGACGTCATTCATTTACTTGGACAACTAATAGAAACTTTTAGAATTACGAAAGAGAATCCTTATATGATTTTCATTGATTTAGGAAAAACTTATGACATAGTACATAAAAACCTACTATAGTGGATACTAGTAGAAAAAGACTACAAATAAGATATTGATATTATAAATGATGAAAGAGCAGTTACTAATGTTAAAACTATAACTATAGAAGAAGAAACTAAAAAATTTCTAATAAACATAAGTTTACAAAAAAGGTCCTCTTTATAGTTATATTTGTTTGTATTGGTTTTGGGTGAAATAACTAAGAAAGTTTAAGAAATACCCTAGTATATTCCATTTGCTAGTGACATAATTTTGATTGACAAAAATAAGGAAAAAATTAATTGTAAATTAAAATTATGAAGAGATACTTTAGAATCCAAAGGATTTAAATTGAGCAAATCAAAAATTAAATGTATAAAGTGTAAGTTCATAAAAATTAGGAATAATGAGAAAAGTATACAATTAAATAGCTACCAGTTACGTAAAATTAAGACTTTTAAATACTTAAGATCTATGATAAGTACCAATACAAAAATTATAGAAAATGTTATTTAGAGAATTAAAGTAGGATGGATGAAGTAGAAAAATACTTTTAGAGTGCTATGTGATAGGAAGATACCCTTAAAATTAAAAGGAAAATTCAATAAAATCGTTATTTCCCTAGCATTTTATTTGTACCATTCTTTTTTAAAAATCCATTTAAATCCCCTCTTTTTTAAAAAAAAAAACTTTTAAATTTTCAATCTGTATAATATTCGTTTTTGTTTTTACAACATTGACAAATAACATTCGAAGTGTTAACCAAACCTCCAAAGAAAAACAGCATAATTATCATCTTCATAAATGTATGAGTTTTCTTTTTAAAAAACATAAATGTATATGAGTTGGTTTATTTATTTTTACAAGTATAGATAAACTACCTTTGGTGATGAAGCTGACTTATCTTGCTTTCCAGCTTTTCTGACCGCACAATTGAGCCACCATCATGGAACCTAAAATGAAAACAACGTCCAACTAAATAAGTATTGTGCAAATCTACAGTATAAGATCTAGAACAAAAACAAAATCTTTAATTATAGACATGGTTTGGAATCCAACCTCTCTTTGTAAAGAATGGGATATATGCGTGAAACTCCAACTATTGTTCTTGGAACAGGACCACCTCCACCCTTAATGCAATTGAAGGACAATGGTGCTCCAGGCTTTTTGCCTGAAATTAAGATATTCATGCTAAAGCTATATTAGTGAAATATAACACAAAACATGTGAAAAATGTTTCACAGAAAAGTACATACAAAATCCCAATTTATCAGCCCAATGAGCCCTGTATGTCCCATTTATGTTTATCAGCATATTTACTGTTTTAGATGCCTGAAAATGTAAATGGTAGAATAAAAAAATCTGAAACAAGAAATCCCATACACAGCTTTAATATTGAAAACAAGAGCATAGGATGATGACCTCAAAGGGTGAAACAGGTCCAACCCAACCACGTAAACCAGCCCCCAAAATCTGGGCATGTGAAATCATACAGACAAATTATTACCATTTAACAGTTTTACTGATAAGTAGGACTCATGACAAGGCAGATTGTACCCGAAGCTTCTGTCCAACGAACAGCTTGCCAGTATGTAAGTGCTTTGAGAGACCCTCATCTAGAATAGCATTTAATGAATACCTGTATTATTTTCAGAAAAAATTTCTTTGACCTTGAGAGATATCTTAAAAATAAATACACAACTAGCAAATGGGAAATCTATACCATCCATCAGTCAGTTCAACTTTAGCAACATTAATACGAGTTGCACCATAATTATTTTCTTTTGCAGATTTTGATATGGTAGGTTTATCACCCATTACAATTGTTGAGATGCACAGAACAACCAGAGAAGCAGGTGATGCATCACCATCTAGCATTTTCCTCAGAGCAGACTTATGACCGTAATTTACTTCTCTTTCATACCTAAGGAAACAGTAGTCATTCATCAGGATAAACAGTGCACGTTAATATTCTTTAGCACCCCCTCAAATTAGAACATCCAACTAGCAACAAATTTAATACCTCAATACAACACAACAAACATAGCAAATACATAAAGAGACATAAAAACCAATTGCTTTAACAATAGTAGCAACAAAAAGGTAGCATTAGTAGAGAACCTTCAACTCTGTGGAGGTAGTAAGAGTATAGAACTCCAACTGTGTAGAGGCAACAAAGTAAAGAAACATAAACTATGTAAAGGCAAGAAAGGTAGAGAATCTTCAATCATGTGAAGGCAATAAAATAGGTAGATAGATATGATCTCTTCCTTCTTTCTCCTCCAATTTTTCTTTCTTCCATTTTTTCTTCTTTCTTTCCCTATTTTCCCTTCCCTCCTTCCTCTTTTTCCTTTGCTTCTCTCCTGCTCTCATCTTTGATTCAATCATCTACCTGCAACCTTAATAGGTGCAAGCAACAGCAGCTAACTCAATGAAGGCAAGAAGGATGAAGCTAGCAGACAAAAGGGTCCAAACCACTAGCAGCATGTGGCATTGTCAAAGAAATAACCAGATATAGCCAACAAAAGTGCCAATGGTGTCTTGGAACAAAAGCACCACATCATCACTGCATGGGAGAGATGCAAGTAAACATTCAATAGTAAAGAAATAGGTGTTGATGGTTTCGACACTGTCAACAGACTAGAAGTAGTGACAAGAACTGGCTGACTAATGACAACCTAGTGATGAACAACTAAATTATAGTGGACAACAATCAACATAGGAGGGGTGTCAAAGAAGGGAAGAAGAAAATGAGGGGCTCACAGAGTGTGGCCAACAAAGAAGAAGGTGGAGGTGGAGGTGGCAACTGGCAAGGGATAGGCATGAATTTAGACAACAAGAGAAGGGCTAATGAACGTAGTGGTGGGGAGGAGGGTGACAGCTAAGGTTTTCTTCCTCCCTAATTAAATCTTTTACTTTTAATAAACTTAAACCTAAGTTCTAACACCATGTTAGAACATAAAAGAAATAGGTGAAATTTTCATATTTCATTAACAAAACATAAAGCCTTTATATATAGAGGCTACATAACAAAACATAAAAACAACGCACTTTAGTAATGTGAGACTAAAATGGCGCATACCCAATACATTAATATTCTCAACACCTACATTCTATGAACAAACAAAACACATCAACATGAACTATCATTTCCTTTGACAAATGACAATGTGAGGGTTCATCTCAACTCTATATACACAATCTTTAGAATAAATAGTCAACATCTTTACAAAGAATTTAGATTTTGAGCTATCAAGACACATTGCATTAAGCTAACTATGATCAATATATATGCTCTAACTTAAGGCAAAAGTTTAAAATCATGTTATTAGTATGTATTATGTATATAAGTCTCTTATTGAGTAGATGGATATCTACTTATCTATTACCCTATATATATGTGTAACTCCATATAAAATGCATCCTCATTTCTCTTCTTCACAATATTTAATTCTAATATGCAAGGTTGACAACATAAATCATTTTCCTCTACTTGTTTGTATCCATCACTAAATTTTCTGTTAAATTATATAATTTTATATCTTTATCCACTATTTCTGAAAAATAGATTATGGTCATCCTCTATATTTCTTAGTTTCACTTAAATATATGAATTCTTGCCAATGCATTTATAGATCCTCTACCATATGATCAAACTATCTAAACAATTTTCTCACATTTAACATCAATCAGTGCAGCTCCTACATTATTTCAAATGAAGTCATTTCAAATTCATAAAATATGCATGTAAAAATTGTACCTATATTTTAATTCTTCAATGACATTTGAAATTGTAAAGAATTTTCCACTGGCCTGGGACGGGTAGCTTCTCTCCAAACAGGCAAGTTTCCAAACTATCCACTTATAATGATTTGTAAACCACCTGAATATCATAATAAATAGAAACAATGATTCCCAAACCTCAATTATACTTTTTTTTTTGTGGAAAAAAGCAAAAGATTAAAAGCATCAGTATAGGAGGCCTAGCAAGTTGTAAGCAAGCAAAAACAAGAGGAAAATCTAGAAAATTTGGTTTGAAATGCAAACCCGAAGAGAGAAAAGAGATACAAGTGAAAAGAGCAATGCAAGAAAACATCAACACAACTATGCAAACAACTCCATAAGTTAGAATGTCAGGTCTGGAAAAACAACTCGATTATACATTATCAAGTAAAAGACAAAATTGGGATTGGACTCGTAAATAATTAAATACGGACCTTCTGTTTCATGCTACCACTAACATGGAATTAAGGAAGCATCTTCTACGTTCTATCAATTGTTAATTGTAAATTATATTGCATTTTACACAAAAAACGAAATTCCTCTTCAAGCTCAACAAGCAGAACAAACATTTCATATATATTGCTATCAGCAAAGAAGACAAAGAGAGGGATATGCGGATATTCGCTTGAAAATGACAAGAATTGCTTATAAGAGATCCTGGTTTTGATCAATATACTTCTCATTATAACATCAAGCCATCAACAGCTAAAAGAAAGATTCCATTACTCTTTAGTACAGTTTGCTGAAGAAGCACCCAAGTCAAGCAACATATGTTGCAAGGACTCAACTTCAATCTTGCCTGAAGGCTCTGAATCACATGTAGTGCTGAATTTGTAACTTTCTGCTCTCTCAGCAGTCATCTGTAGTACTTCTTCTGATAAATGCTGCAATGCAAATGGCAATATAAAAAGACTAACACAAAAATTTTGAGAAAAAATGTATTGTTTACAAGAAACCAATCATACCAAATCATTATGATGAGGAGGACCACCAAAAAATTCTATTAAGTTCTTCCTCTTAAACTGAAATGGATAATGAGTTGAAATCCTTGATTTACAGGAAATTTTTTTAGAAACTGGATCCTTAGATAAACCTAAAGAAACAAAGATAAATGGGTTAAGTTCATGGATTGATATCAAATAAAAGGCATTTAAAATAATGGAATCTAAAAATATACCATTTTCTGGAAAACAGGAAACATTGCTTTTCAAAGGAGTGGAGAACCTGAATAGAGGGGAAACAGACCACAAGCTTATATCAATAAAACATCAACATTTAGGACCTAAATGTATGAAAAGATGTACAAACCGTGAAGAGCGCGGCCTTTTGAATGAAGAAGCATAGTTTTTCCTCCTAACCCGTTTCTTTGCATTGATAGAGTTCTCAACAAACGCATCTATGGTATTAGAAATTTCAGCCAAAGGATTCCCTAATTTCTCTTCCAGGCTTACTTTTGTGTTTGTAATTTCTTTGCTTGTTGGCTTTGATAAAGAAGACTTACCACCAAACCTACAGAATCCTTATGAAAAATAGCCAACTATTTAAAATGGGTTAAGATGAAAGCCTTCATCACTGCAACAAGAAGTGCATTCATTGCAACATATATTAAATTGCATACCATTTGGCGTTGATTTGTTTGGAGTTATTTTGTCATTTACACATGGAAGAGAGATATTCTCTTTTATGCATAAAAGATCAGCCACGGCTTTCTCTTCCTTTGTAAAAGGAATGAATGAATTATTTGTTTTTTCACCACTCTCCGGAACTCTTGAGTCCAAGTCTCCAAGAAGGTTCCTTGCACGCTCCATGCCATCATGAGAAATTAATAAAGATCCCTCACTAGCTGTATGGAACTTAATAGGAGACCCCAAAGAAGCATTTGCATGTACATCAAACTGCAAAGTGTTTGCATCTTTCCTTGACTCTAACAAAAAACTACTGCCTGGACAAACGTATAAGAGTTTCTCATTAGGTAACCTAAAGCTTATACTGCAAATGTCCAGCACTATAAAAAAATACTAGTGTGATACCTGGTCTTATACGCTTGTTTTCCAGGTCATTTGATATGAATGACCTGTGCTGATCAAATGGATGTTTAGAACATTCGATGGTGGAAACCTTGCAGTTTTCCTCCAAGCCCAGTGAAGTATTAGCATTGAAGAGAGCAGCAGGTGAAATATTTACAGTTTCTCCAGGGTCTGTTTGGAAATGAGAGTTGACAAACATAGGTCAAAGCATGAATGTTATGCCACATAGACAGCTAACATTTATAGAAAAAAACAGTAAATTTCTCTCATACTATATAGTACCAAGAATTAATATGAATCACGCACGAATGCAATTAAATGATGCATAACAGGAATACATGGAATACGGATGCATGCATGTGCTTTGACAGAAGTATGGCCTGTCTAAAATTTTACAAAATGATCAGTTATCATATTTATTTATATGCACAAAAAAGATAATTTGTGCAAACAAGAAAAGGTAAGGTATAAATGACTTTCTTTGCAAAAATTGAAATGGATAACAAAATAAGCCTTACAACAACAACCTATACCATAATCCTACTATGCAGGGAATAACAAAATAAGCCTTACCAATAATTGATTCAAATATATTTTAGCAATACTAAAACGTGAATACAAAAAAAATGTGTGTAATACACTTGTCATATTATGTATTTGATGAATTAAAAAATGAAAAACCTAGAGCACAAGGTTCCCACAGTGCTGGCATGTAGTGTCTAAGAAGGATCCAATCATACATATTCCTACCTCCATAAATAAAAAGACTATTTCCTAAGATTCCAATCTATAACCCCTAGATCATAGTGGAACAACATCAGCATTGTGTCAAGGCACACCCTCATGTATTCAATGATTTGATTAACTTAATTTGCACAATGAAACCTTGCCAGCTTTTGTATGGATTAAAATTGCTAATATTGCTCCTAGTTCCTAATAATATGACCAGGTATAAAGAGACAAACATGGCATAAGTTCTATGCAGACTACATGCAAGAATATCCCAATCCAGTATCAGGCATAATCCAGAATTGCTATTATTCCCTTTTGTGCCATCTTAATTCAAGTAGTGAATATAAGGTTGATAGCTTGTAAATTCTTCTTCCCAAATAAGAGGTATCATGCCACCACATTAGAACTTGGAATGTAAGACAAGAGAAACGAATTGTTGCACCAAGCTTGGCAAAAACAAATCACAGGACCAACTATTGAATGGAAATTGACAATAGGTAAACTCTACATATTGAAAAAAGAGCTTACACACTAACATGTCATTGAGTTAGGACGTGGAGCCAGGTACGACCCACAACCATCTCACCAAACTACTAGTGTAGAAGCAGTAGATCAAGTAACAATATTTTTTTAAGCATCATTGCTCATCCCAAGTGACAAGGGCATTAACCCCAAATCCTTGTGTCATGGTTAGATTCCCCGTTATCCTTGTTCATGAGGGGAAAAATCTCTTATCCTAGGCAAAGTCATGAAATTCAATCCCATGACCACTGTGTTGTGTAGTTACACTACAGTCGTTGAGCTATGCTCACTGAATAAATTTTTTTTAAAAAAAGAGTAACAATATTTTGGTTTTGTGAGCCCAATTTAGGTGTAGCATAGGGTTTAAGGTAAGAAAAACATAGACATCCAAAGACTGTAAAGTCGTAATAATCAGAGGAATGTTGAAAATGTCTCTGATATGGGAAGTAGTAACATTTCTTCCAATAGGCAAACCATTTATCAAAAATAAGGTGGTACAAAGATGTGTTGCTACTCAAACTTCCAACTGGTGCTACCATCATTGCTGTAAATCCCAGGAATGAATTATGCAGTGATGTATGAGGCTCTAATACCATGAAGTAAGTAAAAAATGAAGTAGAAAGATGGATAGAACAAATTTTTAAAAGTGGACGCAAAAAAGATGTCTTTCTTGTTATTTCCATAGTTTTGCCATGAACATTAAATATTTGAGTAAATACCAACAGCATTGACAAACCCATAGTTGTGGCACTTTCTATATTAATTTATTCTAACAATATCAATGAACTTCAGTTAACAAACTCAACTACCTAACAACCTTATACTGTAAATGCTAAGTCAAACTTACAAATAAAAAGCCTCCTTCATACATGCAATTAATTTGTGAAGCTATAATAACTAATAAAGTTTCGATATCATTGCCTACTTACCTCCATTAGCAGTATCTCCTTCAAGTATAGATACCGCCCTCCTTACAGAAGACTGCCTAACAGTAACAGATTTTCCTGATCCTGTCTGGAACATGGGAATCACAGCATCTCTTTCCCCATTGCATTGTAATCCTGATCCAACAAAAAAAACCAAAATGGTGTATAGTTCAGAACTAGGTATCTGAGTGTAATTTAGTGTATCTATCTCGTAATAATATGTTGGAATCCTGTAACGACTATTGAGACCACCTTATTCCCAAAAAAAACCTTATAACTTAACAGCTGAACCAAACATTGGCTTTTGCATCAACTTATTTTAATAATACATATTCTACTTTCTATGCATAAAAGATGTCAGATACATTTATTTCAAAATTAATAAATTTCTTCAAATATTTTCATATTTATTTTTACAAGCAAAGCATGTCATGTTATTTCATTAAGTTGCTATGCATAAGCATTAGAGTATATGGTAGTTACCAAGACATCAAAATAGTTCCTAAGATGTAAGAACTGATACTCGGAAGCCAAGCTCCTTGGAAGCCTTGTTGATGCCTGGGGTCATTGGTAGATTCAAATAATAATAATTTTCACAAATATATTATGCACTCCACGTAGTGAGATTATGACATAGATTGTTATTGTTGTTGAAAGCTAGTACAAGAAAGTTGTATATATACAAGAATAAAGAAAGACTAAGTAGGAACTATAAAAATAGTTTTTGATTGTACAAGATTCTTGTGGCACACCCAAACGATAATAATTAAAAGGGAATAAGAACCAACCTATTTGTCCTCTTTCTTCCCCTATAGTAGAGGCATACGAAATCTTTCCAACCTTATGAGGATTTACAAAATCACTATGGGGCATTGGCATGAAACTATCCTTTGCATCCACTCCATTAAGAACAGATGCTGCCTTCCGAATTGAGGTCTCGTTGACAGTAACAGGCTTTCCGGACCCTGTCTGAAACATTGGGAAAGCCCCATTGCCTCCACTTCCCTCAACATTCATTCCATCTCCTACATCAGATGCTACCCCCTGGGTCAAACTTTGCCCATTAGTCCTTCTAGAACCCATTCCTAACTTCGAACCACGATCTTCCCGATTTCTAGTATGATCCTGCTTTCCATCCCCATGCACTTGTAAGGCAACAGGCGACAACTCCCGAGTCGAACTTTTCCGAGCGTTCGCCAATATTCCTGACCCCATCTGGCGCATCGAAGCACCATCATCATCACCGTCACCTCTCTTACCTGTCGATCCCCGTCCAAGAATAGCTTTCGCCGTATGCATCGAACCCTGCCCCAACGCCATTTTATTACCCAAACCCGTCTGGAAAACGGAAGTGTCACAATCATCGCTCCCATAGCCCTCACCTCCAAGAACAGCTTCCGCCTTCCGTATCGAATTGTCTTTGACGGAAACAGGCTTCCCAGACCCCATCCGGAATATCACACCACCACCATTTCCACCACCCCCACCGTCCACATTCTTTGATGAAGCGCCTTGGAGCAGGAGATCGGCCATTGATGGCAGGCGGATGGTGTCTCCGCCCCGACCTACGGTTTCCCGAAGTTCCTGCGGCGATTGAGCGGTCTCGTACCCCACGGGGCACCACCTGAAGTGACCTCCAGGGGCTGGGATGATCCGCCACGTCTTCACCTTCGGCGGCGGTGGCGTCGTCATTGCTCGGGCGGTCGAGTGCGTAGCCTGCAGAGGCGGGATCGGTGAGCAGGAGGTGGACTGGTCTGGTGGAGTGTGGTCCGTGGTGATTCGGCTGGCGGGAAAATGACGGAAATTTTTACGTTCTCACGGGAAGACGATGGACGAGCGGGAAAGAAATGGACGCTTATATATATATATATATATATATGAGAAACAGGCCATGATCTTTCTGACACCAACTAGCCCAATCTAAAGGAAATCACTGCCTTACTGGACCCTATACATCTAGGGATTCAACAAATGGGCTGGGCTGGCACAGCGAAGTATCCACCACAGACGGGTATGTTGTTTTAATTTTTATTTTTCAGTTTCCTTAAATAAATTTTTTATTTCTTATTTTTATCGCACTCCGAAAAAATTCCTCTTGAAACTTTTGCTTTTCCCCTTACCTTTTTTGTTTACTTCCATTTACCAAACTCGTGACAAAATCTGGCAAATATTTTTAACATTAATACAAATTTTAAAATATCGTATAAATAAAAAGTACATGACAATCTTAAATAAATAAATTATAAATATGACATAAATATTTTTTAATAATAATAAATATGACATTCATAAATCTTAATTATACGACGTTAATAATATTAAATTTTCTAAATATTCATAAATAAATAATAATATAATATAGTCATGATCAAGGTTGAAAAGGTTTTGATTGAGATTGAAACATTCTGATTAAGACTGAAAAAGCTTTAAGAGCGATAATGATAGGAGCTAGTATCATCAATTGTAAGAATATTGTTGAGCACGATCAATAGAGTAAACTTGTATATGGGCAAAGGTCCTAGATCATTAAGGTCTCATTTATTTATCTAATTTTAGGTTTAACTTTAGTTTTAATAACTACATAAAGTTAAAATTAAAAATAATTTTGTAAATGATGATAAAATTGTATAGTAATTTAAAAGGTAAAAATTTATATATAGAAATTTGTATAATGATAATAATATATAAAAATTTATATAAAGTTAAAATTGAAATTAAGAAAATAAATAAAGCCTAAATCAAATAACAATAAGTGAAGATAAAGATGATTGTAGGCTATCAAGCATGATAAAAATAAATAAAAAAGGTAGAAGCAAGGAAAAAAAAGAAAGAAGGGGTCATCAAAGATTTGTTGTAATTTTTGAAAGAAAGGTGAGTGACAAAATTTTTTTTAACGATGATAACAAATTTTCTCATTTAGGAATGTATACAAATATTCATAAATAATGAAAAATTTTCTTTTCTCTCGTTTACACACAAATACCTCTTTTTTGTCAATTGTGTTATTATAGTTAAGGTTTTTAAATTAATTTATTTACGTCATTTTCGAAAAAATGTTTATATCTTCACTCCATTAAGTGAAAGGCGTTTACCCTGAACAAAAAGTTGCAGCAAAATATACGAAGAAACACAAATCAAACAGTCCCGAATGAAACGGAAGAACCTGAAAATCCACAGTTCGCTCGACGTATTTTTCAATCCCTGAATGCTTCGATTTCTTCCGCCCATCCTCACGGGCTGGAGACTTGGAACCCTAACCAGGTATTCGACTTTACTTGGTACTCTAGCCCAAGATATTCTCTTTGCCCGTGTACATGGAGGAGGAAGCAAGAGTACAACGGAGCGCCGATGGTCGACGGCGTCGTCGGCTTCGAGCCCGAGCCTGTCGATCTGGCGGCGGAAGAAGGAGATGGGGAAGGAGGGGCTATTCGTGGTGCACGAGCTCAAGCGCTTGTCGAGAACGCGTGGACCGAAAATGGAGAGTTTCACGAGATCCCATGTCTCGCGGCTGGTCAGAACTGATTTGCTTGCAGTTCTCGCCGAGTTCCAGCGCCAGGATATCGTGTTCCTCGCCATGAAGGTTAGTTGAATTTCTAAACGCAGAATGTTTTTTTTTAATTTCTTTTTTCCTGACATGCTTTTGCTTTAGGTTGTTTTTCCTCTACGATTTTTAGAAATTTATCGAGGATGAAAATTTGATTTGAAAAGTGCCTATGATTCTGTTTTTCCTTTATCTGTTACACTTGAATAGTACATCTCAGTCATTTTCAACATGATTCCACTGTTTGAATGGTTTTATTTCTCTTTGCTGATACAGGTAAAAGTATGCGTAAAGGCTGAATTTCTTGGTTCAAATTCTGTTCCGTGTGCATCTGCGTCCAAGGGCGCTCTTGTTAAAATTTATTTACATAATACGTCTTTTGCTTGCATGAGTTCTTAGTTTGAGCCAATTTCAAAGTTCGGGTAACAGTATTCAATTTACAGCTTCATTGTGAACTTATGATAAATCTCCGTTGACATTATAGAGTGCTATAGATAGGTATGGTTGTGACTTCCAATGGTAAAAGAGTTATATATCTTTTGAGAGTAGCAAGTTGGCGAAATTAAATGTGAAGGTGCTGTTCTTTTTGGAAAGTTGATGAATAGAACCATATAAAAATTACCTGTTAATCTAGTGTTGCTATTGGTCACATAGAACAGAAATAGCAAGTTAACCAGATATAACCATTGCAAAGACTGAGATCCTTTCTTATCTCCATTATAAAAAACTAACCAAAAATCATAAAACTTGCAAACCATTGCCTGGATTGGATTGGTCAATTCTTTTGTTTCCATGTCTTGTTGATTAAAGTTTTTTTTTGATCCTGCACGTCCCATTGTGTATTGTTAGCATAGAACAATAATGACAATCAACAATCCGTGCTTTAATCTTGGTATGTAGAATTTAATTTCTTAATAGTTGGTGGTCGTCTGCTTGGATAAATGATTACTAGATAGTTGAGTACTAGATTTTTTCACCTACTAATTGTCCCAATCAACTAATAAGGTGCTTTTGCCAGCTAAGTCACCAAATGAGGGGATTGTTCTGTTTATGAAACCAGGTGTCTAGTAGTAGTTTGAGCTTTTCTAAAGAAGACCTTTCCTACCATTTTTGGGGCTTCGTTGGTTAACATCTTTTGCTAATTGACTGAAGAATTTATTCTAACAGTCTTAACAGGATATTTCAAATTTTTTCCAGGACTATTTGAATATGTGCTTTTAATCGTTTGCTATCCTACTTTCATCATGACTAAAAGTATGTATTTTGATTTTTTGGCTGTATTCATATACACTTGTTGGAGCTCAATGATACCAACCATTTTTATACTGACTCAAGCCAACCTTGGGCTAGCCACGTTCTCAAGTAATATAAATCTCTTGTCAAAAAGCTTGAAGTTGCCTTTCATGTTGTGATCGAGCATTCTATTGTTAGCAGGGGAACAACATAAATTCTGCTATTTTATATGCTCGCATTCGTGCTCAAGAATCTTGCTGTCTAAAAATGACATTTCTTAATCTGCAGATATATGATTTAGTGCGTCGAGAAATCTGGTACAGACCAGATATGTACTTCTACCGTGACATGCTTATGATGCTAGCAAGGAACAAAAAGGTGGAAGAAACAAAACAAGTTTGGGCAGATCTAACAAAGGAAGACGTGAGATTTGATCAGCATACTTATGGTGACATTGTAAGAGCCTACTTGGATGGTGGCTTGCCTGATTTGGCCATGGAGTTTTACGACGAAATGAGAAGATCTCCTGATCCTCCTCTATTCTTGCCTTTTCGAGTTATGTTGAAAGGCCTCATCCCCTATCCCGAGCTTAGGGAAAAAGTGAAAGATGACTTCTTGAAGCTGTTTCCGCATGTATCAGTGTATGATCCTCCGGAAGATTTATTTGACGACCAAAGATGAAGAGAGCCTTCCAAGGAAATACGCGAATCATCTGAGCCGAAAGTCTGGACTTGCTGCTGTCATCAATGCCATTGCTCTCTACCATTGAAGTCTGCGACGTTTAGTGATTGCAACACTAATATGGACGATTATATACACCCGGAAACGTGTCGGCCGAGGTTCTGCTGGTGGTTCCTCTTTCATGATCGAATATTGTGGAGTCATATTGAATCTTGTCAGCTCTGAGTTTCCCATAATCATCAAAGGAAAAAAAATGGTCCACAGGTGGCCTTCGGTTTGGATGCCGGATCCCAAGATCCCAACATAAGAAAAAGAAAAAAGAAGACCCCAACATAAACTTGGTTTTAAAGAACGATAATTTCGTTCTAGTCGAGAAAATCTAGGTTCTTGAGCATGGATGAGTGATGACAGCTTTGCAGTTTAGAATGGAAAGAAAGTAAAACATTAATGGTCCGTCCTTTCAGTCGGTTCTAACTTTTTGGAGCCGCAATGGTTTTGAAGGAGTTTCTACGAAAGAAATTATTTTGAAAACTCTTGTTACAATAGCCGCTTGTACGTTTTTGCATTGCAGCGTCAAGAATGAAATCAACACTTTGAAGGTCGTTACAGCAACTTTAAGCATTGTATTACGATACTGGGAGGTCGTATTCGTATTGCAATGATTTCTTGTAGAATTACGGCAATGCCATTGTAGAATGTGAGGATGTTGATGTATTTCTACAGATTTTTTTTGAAAAAAATGTGTTAGTTTTTTCTTTTTTTGTTTTGGCAACTGTCAACCGTTAGCTTGTAACTGATAGTTTTTAAAATTTTTTGTTATAAAATTATAGTTGTAAAATGTTAATAATGTAGAAGGTTGTTACGGTAAAGTCATAACATTCACCATTCTCGACAGATCCGCGACCGTCAAATCCACATCCAAGGGCCCTGGTCAAGTGGAGTGAATTAAATATTGTCGAATTTCATCGCCGCATGGGTCTCCGGATAGAAAACAGGGGAGGGGTTAGGGTTTGGCTCTGGTTGGAGAGGAAAGTAAGCAGTAGCAGAAGACGGCATGCCGTGCCTCAACCTCTCCACGAACGTGAGTTTGGATGGAGTCGAAACCTCCTCCATACTCTCCGATGCTTCCAAGACCGTCGCCAAGATCATGGGCAAGCCCGAAGCTGTTAGTTCCTCTCACACGAAATCCCTCTTTCCCGCTTGCCTTTTAATTCGTGTCTTATTGCATTCGATATAAACCGTAGTTGTTGATGGAAAAGTGACTTGTGGTGGTTCTGATACCTTGAATCCTTTTTTCTTTTCGGTGTGGGGGTGGGGAGTTGCTTACAGTATGTTATGGTAGTGCTTAAGGGATCCGTGGGCATGTCGTTTGCGGGAACGGAGCAGCCTGCTGCATATGGTGAACTGGTTTCGATCGGAGGCCTGAATCCTGATGTGAACAAGAAACTGATTGCTGCAATTTCCGCGATCCTCGAGTCCAAGTTGGCTGTGCCCATGAACCGCTTCTATCTCAAGTTCTATGATTCCAAGGCAAGTTAATGATTTGCTTTTTACTTGATTAGATGATATGCTGGTGTCCGCAGGCATCGTCTTATTGTATTTTCCTGTTTTTAGGCACATCAAACCCAAGAAAATGCACAGTGTTTACATGCTTTACATCAGCAATAATCGCACGTAAATGATCAACTACTGTTGTAAAATTTTATAGTTTTAGCGTAAAATGAATTTTTTTCTTAAACATTTTTCCTACTACTACCGTTCCAAGCAACCCTAAATTCTATGTGGATGAACTGATTTCGCTGTTTTGAACTTTGTAGGGATCCAACTTTGGATGGAACGGATCTACCTTCTGAATGGTTCACTGTAAGCGTCGTGTCTTGTTCATCATTGGACATGCCTTCTCTATATTAGGCTTGTAGTAAAGCCGTTCCGCTTGCTATCGTGCATCTTTTTGGAACAATATGAACAATGCATGTATGTTCAAGGTATAAACCATCTCTATGTTTTGTTGCTAAACTTGAACAACAATCTGAAGATTGTGGGAGATTATTTCGTGTTTATTTCTAACGACAATTTTTAGTATTCCATATAATTTACTTTATTCAAATCATTTTTGGATTTTAAAAAATAATAATTTTAGTGTTTTTGCTGTCCGAATTCTAAAGTAATCTATGTGAACTCCTAAGTACGAGATATGCCAATAATAATTGTTGGTGGAAGGTTCTTTCTCGGTCATCCTCCCTACACATATAGTTGCACACAAAAATGCACACATATCGTGCATACATACTTGTTATAATTATAGGTGGCCCAGACACCTGTCATAATCATACATGGTTTTCTTACATGGGTTGGTGGTAGTGGTGGTAAAATGGGTTTTCTCACATGGGTCAGTGGTAGAGGTGGTAAAATGAGTTTTCTCACAGGGGTTGGTGGTAGAATGGGTTGACAAATTTAGTGTGGGCTAAAACATTTAGTCATTTACAAACCAACTAGTCCATTGTGCTTAAATTGCACCCAACTCATTCAACATAGTTATTAAGTTAATCAAGTTAGACATGTTACCCTACTTGTATTACCTCCTTAGCCACTTTAGAATGTCCATAATAAATTTAAAACAATTAAATAACTAAACACACACACACATATATTATATGGTTTTAGTTGTTCCCCAATAAAAAATATATTTATACTACTTATAAAACGTACATGTATATTGATAAATGTATTTATTCTATAATTATTATCGAAATGTGTAATATTTATGCATACATGTGTGTTGTAATCATATATGTTTGTCAATTATAGATGGGTTGGTAGCTTAATATTGTGTCATGTCTAAATCCAAATTCAATTCATCTAATAAATGGATTAAATGAGCTTGAATTCATTGGCCTTCAGCACTTGAGTGTTTATAAGATGGGTGGACAAGCTAGGTTTGTAGGACATGAATTGTGGCCCATTATGATACCCTTAGATCAACATTATTTTATTTCAGCATTGTGAACATGCACTTTTTCCCTTTTTGAATTCTTGTGGCCCTTTGTTTGGTGAAGATGTTCTCCAGCAATGTATTTGTTTGTTTGTAGTATGCTGAATCTCATTAATAAATAAGGTTCATCCAAAAATTACAAAGAGGATCAGCACATACGTCATTCCAAAAAGACTAAGAAAAAAAAGATTACAAATCAGAGAATTAACATCCTTTCCCACAAGTGGAACAACCTAAGACCAAAAACCTTCACATCTTCCAGTCTTCGGCTTAGACTGGAAAATTTAAGCATTCCTAGAGTGTACCATAAGCATTGTCTTTTGCAATTGACAACTTTCCTTTAATAGTTGATCAACTACTTCGATCATCTCAGCCATGGAGTTGAACTTGTGGCCATCTGTGACAACAAATCTGCTCATGTAAACTTTGAGTGTAGGTCTGCTATAGAAAAAGAGGTGCTCCACCTCTTCATCTTATTGCTTACAAAGAGAACACAAGATTTGAGTCCATTTTCTTCTGTATACATTAGTTGCTATCCTTTTGTGCATACCAATGAAATCTCTGACCTTGAGGGGAGCTCTGCACTTCCAAACATTGTAAAATGTTTGCAATCATCTTGTTTGGTTTGCATCACGGAGCTATAATAACTCTGAAAAGAAAATTTTCCTGAAGTACTTGAGCAATCATATCAGCTGGTCATCCTGATCTGTTTTGTTGGTGGGGGGGGGGGGGGGGGGGTGTGAACGTTATCCAGTTCCTTTGCAGTTTCGTGACCTATCCAAACTCATTGTCTCGAAGCCTATTTCTCAATGGAGGGGAGGTCTTGAGATCAGCATGTGAGCTTGCTCTGCTCACAGAAGATGGTGTGTACATGCTGTTGTGACATTTGGCATTGGTACATGATTTTGAGGATTGATGGAGGAGAAAATAAAAATATAGAATTGAGATACAGATAAGGTAGAGATGCTTTGATAGGTTATTGAATACGTGAGGCACTTAAATGGAGGAAGAAAGCTACCATGGTTGGAGGAATGATAGGGAGGGAAGTGGTAACGGTCCACACGGTGGGTTTAGGTTTGGAGAAATTCTTAGGTGCATCATAGGAGAATACTGAGGCTCAGCTGGGTAGGATAACAATGTGGTAAAAAAGGGATGGAGAATGGTGCGGTGACAGAGATGGAGAAGAAATGTTGGCAGCAAAGGTGGTGGTTGAAGGATGTGTGTTCTCCCTCCTCTTAAGAATGCAGTCATGGCATCCAGTAGCTTGTGCCCTTCCCTTTCTCATTCGATGTGTGGAGGGCATCAGCAAGATGGTGGGAGGAGGACCAATGTTTCCATTGCTTGGGCATTGGACATCAGGCAAGAACTTGCAGAGGCCCATTTTCTGTAGGATCTGTGGAAGAATGGGGCATAAGGCAACCAAATGTGATCTGGCTTGATGGAATCATGTTGTGGTAGTCAATTTTGGACCATTTGTTAGCTTAAGGGAGCTGCAAATGCGAGCAGAGGAGATTGACATTGTGGAGCTTCTGTGGGTTCTAGAAAACTGGGCATTGTTTGTAGCTTCATCAATCTTTCATTTATATGGCTCTTGGCAGTCCAATTGAGGAGTTATAGCAGATTCTTATGATCTATTTTAGAGGTGGTGAATGAAACATCTCCACTCTGTAAGGAGGATATTTCAAAGGTGGCATGTGGAGATAATGGATATTCCTATTGAGAAGGGTAAATTCACTTGGGCTAATTTTTGCAAGCAACTGGTACAATCGTGCATTACTTTCATGTCATTTGCAAAATGTTTATTATATCTTTTATGATGATTTATATGTTGCATTTTTACCAAGAAACAATTCTTATTTTTACAATTTAATCAAGGAAATTATTCAAATGACTATTACAAATATTTTATTAGTGTACAAGTAATGAACGCAATTATTTTTTCTAAATAAATAATGTAAATGACAATTATTAGTTCAACAATATTTTGTTTAGAGGTGAAACATCTTGTTACTGGATACACTTTTAATTTTTATAAATTTTCATATATTATCATTATCGTATAAATTCTTATATACAAATTCTTATTTTATAATTTATTATACAGTTTCAATTCATTTATTTCACTATATTTAACTTTAATTTTTTACGATTGTTAAAATTAATTTTACATTAATGATTTCGTTATCAAACAAAACTTTTCTTGGAAACCTAGATTTGAATTTTGAAGTCATCGACGTTCTTGATGGTTGCTTCCGAGACTTTTGTAGCATTTCAAAACCCATTACAGCCCTGCTCAATAGTGTACTGCATGTAATCATATATGTGCACACACATACATGCATACATAATTGAACCAAATTTTGCTTCTAGTTAAACAAAATTGCACCGAATTTAGCTTCTAGTTAAACAGAAGTCACATGTGTCCATTTTTGAATTGTATATGGCATTTTCAAATATTATAGCCTTTAGACAAAAAATGAATTTACTCTTTGATTGAGATTGTGTATGATCATAAATTAATCACCATTAATGAATATACATATATGATAGAATCCCAATCAAGTACTTCATTGCGTAAGTTTCGGTTGTTGTTGGAATTGAGATCATGATTCACCCTTAAGAGAATCTATATGACAGAATGCCAATCAAACACTTCATTGGATAAGTTTGCCATGACCAAATGCCATATTCTTGGCTTTAATTGTGATTGTGGTTATAAATTAATCACCATTAAGTTAATATTGTATTTGATAGAATCCCAATCAAACACTTCATTGGATAAGTTTGCCAAGACCAAATTCCATATTCATGGCTTTAATTGAGATTATGATTATAAATTAATCACCATTAAGTTAATATTCTATATTATAGAATCCCAACCAAACACTTCATTGGATGCAAAACTCCTTTATAGCTAACGATTAGCTGTACTTGGAAACGAAGTTAAAAACGAACTCACCTACCCTTTAAGTAAAAAATAACAGATTTCGTTTGGCAAACGCATCCATCAATTTTAAAAAGCAGAGAGTGTGAGAGAGCCTTGAAAGGCCAAGATAATGGAAAATCGTGATGCTTAACGTCTATCTTTTAGACTTGTAAATCTTTTTCTTATTTACATATGTTTTATAATTAGAATAATACTTTCTAATGATATTTATAGAAAATTAATTTTATATGTGTTTAATCTAACGACTAAAAATGTATTAAAATTTATTCTTATCATCTCCTTCATCAATTCTAAATTAGAATATCAAAATTATTAGATTATTTCATTTTAATAGAGAAAGTAATCTAACAGCTAAAAATACATCAAGAATGATTCTCGTCATCTCTTCTCCTTTTCTTCTCAACTTTTCCATCTGTCTCCTCAATTCTAAATTAAAATATTAAAATTATCAAATTATCTTATTTTAATAGAGAAAGTAATATAGTAATCAAGAATACATCAAGATTAATTCTCATCATTTTCTCTCCTTCCCTCTTAAATCTCTTCTTCTTCCTCAATTTCAAATCAACCAAAATTACTAAACTATCTCATGTCAGTGGTGAGAGTAAAAATTTAAAAGAATAACTTATAATTCTTTATAATTTATTATTACTAACTAACTAAGATTTTTGAAACTCTTGTGTATTTTAAATAACTCAAATGCATAAATAAGCCTTTTTAATACTTACGAAACAACCTTAGAAAAAGGGGAAAAAGTGTGATACGGTAAGTGAAAAAAAATGCATTTTTTATTAACGAACGCGAACAAGCAGGTGACGTCGTCTGAGCTTCCGATAAATATTTCGAGTAATCGTCGGCTGCAGACTAAGGAAAATGGCGATGGAAATATTCTCAGCTTGGAAGTTGGAATCAAGAAAAAACTTAGTTTAATTAATTGTTCAAAATCAACATTCCTACAGATATTAAAATTATTAATTGTTAAATAAGTTTTTACGTTTTTAAAATAAGAATTATACTTAAATTTATATGGCGATATATTTCTTTACCCGTTATCAATTGATTTTAGGTTAGAAGTTCATGTAATATTAGATCAAATAAGTTTACATATATCATCCAAAAGATACTCGTAAGTATATAAATAAATAAGTTACCAGTGAAGTATGGGAAAAGTTTCGTATATGTTAAAATTAGGATTGAATCTAAGTTAATAACACGATGATGAATATTTTTTTACTGAATTGATTTTAAGATAAAATTTTACATTACATTAAAGAGTAAGTTTACGTACATCCGCTGACAAGACGTATACTTGTATACGTTAATGACGAATGTCTGAGTGATTTTTGAATTATATATAAGTTCCCAACTATCATTTTTCTTTGGACGCAATGACCCATAGACTCCAGTCAACCGGAAGAATTAACAAACCTACGGAACATCAACAACCCAAGACATGGACCGCATGCAGGAAGGGTTTTGTCCTGCACGAGTAAGTTAAAAGGTTCTTCTGCCTTGGCGATCATTGCCAGAGTATAAAAAATGCTTTCATCTCCGAGTTCTACTTCTTGTAAAAAATAATCTTACGTCAAAAGCGTTAAATTGAAATTTTTATATCGTTAGTAATAAAAAAAAAAGGTTAATTAATTTTAATAAAATAAAATTTAGATAATATTAAAATCAATATACGTACGTTATGTTATGTAAATTATTTTAATAAAATACTCACAAATATATGGATATATTGGAAAAAATAATTTTACATCAAAAAATAAGTGAAATTAAGATTTTTATATTAATTTCTGATTGTTTCTGATTGTTTCCAGCTTCCAAAGTCACCCGATCTTTCGTGTCAAGCCATCATCCGAGAAATTGAAAGCAGTTAATTGGCGTGTAAGTTTCTAGGTAGGTAAGCCTTGGATAAGGTTTTGACAAAGTCATGGTCTGTCAAAAGATTTTAATATGCCGCATAGGATTTGAATGGGTACGTGGAGTGTATATTATCGAGATAAACAGTCGAACTGAAATTGAAACCTTTACATTAATTATTTATAATTTTTTATTAGTTAATTAATTTTAATAAAATAAAATTTATATGATATCAAATTTAATTTATATATATTATATATAAGATGTTTGTAAAATACTTCAACAGAATGCATTGGGAAAGATAGTGTCAAAAATTAAGATTTTTATATTACTTGTGAATTTTATCTTAATTACTGATTAATTAATTTTAATAAGATAAAATTCACGCGTATATCAATCATAAGATAATAATTTCTTGCATTACGAAAAACTTTTCCTTAAAATCTAAGAGATAAAACCGATGTATTCAAGTACGAGGGGCCAATATATTTATCGTAGTCTTTCAGAAGACACGATTAAGTCATGTAATAGAAACTTATGATCTTATATGTAAAAATTTATTATCAATGTAATAGAATTATTTTAATATAATAATTGAAAAGAAAGAAACTTGTGTGTCGAGCATTCGGTTGGGATCGATGCATCTGTGGGCGGTGCAATCCCAAAGATTATTTTATTTGATCGAGCTGCTGGACCTGGAAAAATCTAATCTGCCGTGATCGATTGAGTAATCTGATCTCTGCCCTCTATAAAAGGGAGCCTAGCTCCACAATTAGTTGCCGGAACAATTCTGCAAGCGAGCGAGCGATAGAGCCAGGGAAATGAAGACTACTGAAAGCAGATGCAATGGTTGGGGTGGTTGTTCCTCCTCTTGCTTGCTTCTGCTTCTTGTCCTATGTCTTTCCGCATTCGTCCCCATCGCCGCGAAAACCCACCACCATCATCACTTTGTTGTACGTGATCCATCCATGGACATCCATATATCTTCTTCGATCTCTACATGTTTTTGCATGGTGAGTAGTGGGAGTAAAAAATATATATATAAACGTACGTGCAGGTGCAGGAAACGCAAGTGGAGAGGCTGTGCGAGAACCAGACCATCGTGACGGTGAACGGGATGCTCCCTGGGCCAACCCTCCGGGTTAGGAACGGAGATTCGCTGGTCATCAACGTCGTCAACAAAGCCCGCTACAACATCACCATCCACTGGTAAGCCATCGATCGACTTCGGCGCAAGCTTCCGCCTGTAGCTCGCCGTCGTTCCGGCGGTGGCCGCAACCATACATGCATGCTTGTAGGCATGTGAAGATTTTTGGGAAAAATAGTTTTTTTACATCCGAACTGATGAATATAATTAAGATTTTTATATCATTTACAAGTCTTTTTCATTAACTAATTGATTTTAATAAGCTAAAACATTTCAATAAATGTTTGAACTTTCCTGCAGGCACGGTGTTCGCCAGCTGCGGACGGCGTGGGCGGACGGGATGCAGTACGTTACGCAGTGCCCGATCAGGCCGGGGGGAAGATATACTCACAGGTTCACCATAACGGACCAAGAGGGCACGATCTGGTGGCACGCCCACAGCTCGTGGCTGAGGGCAACAGTGCACGGCGCCATTATCATCTACCCCAAGAAAGGATCTTCCTACCCATTCGAGAAGCCAAACAGGGACTTCCCCGTCATGCTAGGTACCTACCTACACTTCAACTCCAGCGTACTCTTCTCTTCTCAATTTTCACAGTACTACCTACTGCTCCATCTCTGCTTAATTTGCCAACCACGGCAAGGTTTTGAAGTAGTAGCAGCAGCAGCAGCAGCTTGACGTCTACGTTCTATCTCCGCCGGCTCGATCCTCTTGTTCAACCATACATACATACATACATATATATATATGTTAACTAGCTCTTGAGTGGTAGTGGTGGCTACATGCATGTTTGGTGACATACACACACACATATATATATTCAACGTACCCATATAATTAAAAGAGGAACTTTTATATATAATTCTCTAATAAAATGGAATGTGTTTTTATATATATATGATGATCATCCCAAGCGATATTTCGATTTTTAACAGGCGAGTGGTGGAATGCCAACCCCGTCGACGTGGTGGACGAGGCGATGAGAAACAGATCTAGTCCTCCCGCCGTATCCAACGCCTTCACCATCAATGGCCAGCCCGGGGATTTGTACAACTGCTCCGCCAACGGTAACATTTATATATATATATATATCCATCCATCGTTGGTCGAACTTTTTACGTACTAATTAGATCACCAGTTACGATCGATACACATGCATAATGGAGCAACTTTTGTCACTTGCCTGTTACAGACACTACAGTATTCCCTGTGCGCGCCGGCGAGAAGGTCCTCCTCCGTGTGATCAATGCAGCTCTCAACCAGGAGCTTTTCTTCGCCGTTGGGGGTCACCAGATGACCGTGGTCGGCGCGGACGCGTCCTACACCAAGCGCTTCAACTCCTCCTTCCTAAGGTTGGGCCCTGGTCAGACTACCGACGTCCTCATCACCACAAACCAGCCCCCAGGTCGTTACTACATGGCCGCCCGGGCGTTCAACAGCGCCGACTTCCCCTTGTCGTTTATCGACAACACCACCACCACCGCCGTCCTCGAGTACAGGGAGGCATGCCACCCGTCTAAGTCATCCCCATCATCACAGGGTTGTGGTCCACCTGTGCTTCCTACGCTCCCCCCTTACAACGACACCAACGCCGCCAGGAGCTTCGCAGCTGGCTACAAGAGCCTTTCCAAGGTTAAGGTTCCGGCGCCCGTGGACGCGAGCCTTCTGTTCACTGTGGGGCTTGGGCTCTTCAACTGTACGCCAGAGGACAGCTGTAACGACACCTACGTCACCGCCAGCATGAACAACGTGTCGTTCGTCTTTCCAACCAATTTCTCCATATTGCAGGCACATCACGAAGGTTAGAGCCAGCGACCACAAAAATCACTACTACGTACCGACATTAAATTAAACTCTCACCATATTGATTAACTATCTTGTAATTAATTAACGTTCGATAGGCATTGAGGGCGTGTTCACACCAAACTTCCCGCCGGTCCCGCCCTATCGGTTCAACTACACCTCGGCGGACGAGAACCTACGGCATCCGATCCCCGGGACGGAGGTGCTGAGGCTCAAGTACGGTACCAAAGTCCAGCTTGTGATGCAGGGAACGAACATCGTCGCCTTCGAGAGCCATCCCATGCACATCCACGGCTTCGACTTCTACGTGCTCGCCACCGGCACCGGCAACTTCAACGCCACAACCGACATCGCCAAATTCAACATGGTGGATCCCCCACAGCGCAACACCGTGGCGGTTCCGGCCGGTGGATGGACTGCGATCAGGTTCGTGGCCGATAATCCTGGGGCATGGCTGATGCACTGCCATCTGGACCTCCACCTCACCTGGGGCCTGGCCATGGTGTTCTTGGTCGACAACGGCGTCGGAGAGATGCAGTCCTTGGGTCCTCCTCCTCCCGATCTCCCAAAGTGCTGATTCCACAATCATGAAGACCTCCTTCTCTTCCACATTAGATTCTTTCCAACCCTAAACCCCTGTTTTCCACAACTGCTTATGCGTTAAGTACACAAAAAATGATCTTTAATTTCTCGGGCACGAATAAACTTATTTGTATTACAATTTCGTCTTTGATTGCGTTTGTTTACACCTATTTAAATTTCAAAAGTAATTTAAAATAATTTTTGAAACAATAATCACCTTATATGTGGAGGTAAACTTAAAACTCTTCATGCATATAAATACATATTTTGATATAATCACTTGTGAAGACTGCAATGGCCCAATCCAGCTGCGAGATGAGGCCCACGTCTGACGTTAGATGTTACGAAATGCTAACGTGAACGGTGGTGCGCTCGGGTGACGTCCTCGTTCGTAAGATCTCTTCGAAAATGAAAATTTTGATTTTAAATTTAAATAGAAATATCAGTTAATAAAATAAGTAAATTTATAAATATGTCAATTAGGCGTGACTCTATCGTGAAATTATATTATTGATAAAATAACAAAATACGTATTGTACTTTGACCGTGGATTTACTTCTTTTCACGTCACAAGTATAATAATAGTATAATAGTAGTATTAGCGAAATACAGACCCTATACGATTCAAATCATTCTCCGTTAAATTTTTTATCGTTCCTTTAATATTTATCAATGATGAAAAATAAAAAGTAAAAAAATTCCAAAGTTGTCACCCAGTACTGTAGCAAAAACGGATCTAAAAAAATTACCGACGCAAAACGCATTGACAGGATGACATCAACTGAAATGATTTAACCACACATCGCCTGAAATCGAACGAATGTGAAAGCAAAAATCTCGTACGGCGGTATCACAACGGACGTCAGTCACCTCCAGTCGTCTCGAAGAAGAAGAAACGCATCGATGTCCGGTTTCCCCTTGGACATTCCCCACCATCGGCAGCAGCTCCGTTCCAATCACGCCGCTTGCAAGATCCAAAACTCATCGGGATTTCACATTTTTGGAATGTAATCACTTTCCTGCGGCCGTTGTTCGTATTTGATTGTTTTTTTTGGGGGGGAAATTACCTATCCGTTCCATCCGTTTGTGCCTCAAACTTAATCTCTCTTTTCCTGATATATGTAGCAACTCGGTACGTCCGCCTTCGGACCGAGCAGAGAGGGAATTGCCTCTTGGACGGTCGACAGCAGCAGGGAGGGGGATGAGACGAAAGGGTTCACGGGGCCGAGAGCAGAGATGGACTGGTCGATCCCTTGGAATCGAGGCAAGGGAGATGGAACTGCGTCACCTGCGACGGTGTCGGATTCTCTCTGCGCCGTCTCCGGCAGGTTTGGTTTCTTTTCATGCGACGTCGTCTTTTGCCCTAATGCGGCACGGTGGCCTGAGCTCACTGCAGGCGGTGTTTTTTTCTTTCGAGTATTAAGATTAATATAAAAAAAATTGAGAAAAGATCATTTTAATAAATAATTGTTATATTTATTGTTGTTGAAATAATTCTTGTTGTTCCTTTTTATAATAATACTATTTTTATTTATCGTAAATTAAATTTTAATAAAATTTAAATTTATTTTTTCCCCTTAACATCAGCTATTTTCTAAAAATTCTTATGTCATTGAAATTTAACAACCATTGCTTATGTACCTGACCAAAAATACAACCAAACTTAGAATCAATTGTTAACTTGTTATATTTTTCATTAATATTCAAATCACAGTGACTATTTCATTTTTCTATTTTCAGAAAAATACATAAAATAGTAAATGTATACATTAAAAATTCCTGTACACACTGCATGGTCGTTCGACTCAAATATTAATGTATGCACTATTTCAAATCAGAGATATATTAATTATTTTCCATATCGATAAACATGCATGTTGCAAAAGTATGCTTACTTTAGAATCCTTCAAGGATATGGGTGAGTTTGGAATCAATTCTTTTAATTTCAGTAGTTGATTAGAGTTGGGAGTTAAAAGTGGATCGATTTTTCACTGTTCGCCATTATTACACATGTGGAGACATTTACCATCCGAGTTGTTGTGAAACGGTTAATAAAAATCCATATGAGTAATAGTGTAGGAGATTGTCTACTTTTGCACGTTATTTTTCCATCAAAAGTAAGTGTGTTTTTAATGCCTAACAAACTCCTCAAACTTCAAGGAGTGAGCGATCTTTGGTGTAAACAATGAAGACATCGACTTGGATATACAAATCTTTGGGCTAATTTAAAAGTTATTTGTGTATTTTATTAAAATTTATATTTAATTTTTTAAAAATTAAAAATATTTTATATTTTTAATATTTCAATAATAATTTTTTTTTCTAAATTTTTCTTTTCATTGATTTCTAAGATATATAAACCCCTTTTAATATTTTTTCAAGTAAAATCTAAGTGCATCTCATGTAGATATCATTTTTACATTACATTTTTCAATTTAATTTTCTAAATGTTAGCATTTTTAGTAATTTTGTATTATAGATACGAGTAATGAATGTTTTTGATTTTATTTCAATGACTTTTTTATTCAAATAGGTATTACGATTCATTTTTACGGCAAATACAAAAATAACTTCTTTTCTTTAACTCCTTACGAAACACAAATAAATAAAATTTTGATTTCAAATTTAAACAAAAATATTTTTATTTCTAAAAATCCATAATTGACAGAGTAAAAAGGTAAATTTTGAAATTATAATTTTTTAATAATGATTTTTAATTTTTAGTTATGAATAAAAATTATAGTTGAAAACGTCATTTTTTTCAAAAATTTTAGTTAAGCATGAATTTGAACTTTACAGAAATCGAAAATTTAAAAATACATTTTGCAAAAAAACACTCTATTATGTTTGAATATGACGGAGGAAAACCCGGGAAGAAATCTGGCGTCACACGATCCGGATTCCGACCGGTGCCACCTGTTCGGACCGGTTCGAAATTCGAAAGCTTCCGCGGTCACGTACCAAAACACGGACCCACTATCCGTGGCCCATGTGCCATACCCCGGGGCCCATCAGCCACCGTCCACATATCTCGCAACTTTACCATCCTACGGCCAGGATCGACTCATCCATGCCCCTAGTTAAGTCAGTGGTGGTAGGAGAAGGCAGCCTCCTCCTACCCTTCCCATCACCATCACCTGCTGCTCCTCTCTGCTTCGATCTCCTTCTACCTACTGTCGTTCTTCTTCTGGCCGTCCACCGAGAGAGAGCGAGAGAGGAGGAGGGGAAAATGGAGCAGCAGACACTGACGGCAGCAGACGCGGTGCCAACATCTCCAAAACAACCCAAGAAGAACGTGGTGAGCTCCCTGATGGACACCATGACCAGCACCCTCCTCCGTAGTTCATCATTCAAGGAAGACTCCTACCGGGTGGACACCCTCAAGCCCGCCGAGAAGAAAGCCCTCGGCGATCTGAAGCACCTGCTCTCCACCCCCGGCAAAGCCAACGACAATGCGGACAGCTCGTCGGAGCTGTCCATGTGGGGCGTACCACTTCTGGCCGGGGACGACCGTGGCGACGTCATTCTGCTTAAGTTCCTTCGCGCCAGAGACTTCAATGCGGTGCAGGCGCATGCCATGCTCCTGAGGTGCGTGGCGTGGAGGAAGGAGTTCGGGGCGGACGGGGTGTTGAACGAGGACCTGGGCCTGAAGGAGCTGGAAGGCGTGGTGGCGTACATGCACGGGTGCGACAGGGTCGGACACCCCGTCTGCTACAACGCGTACGGGGTCTTCAAGGACAAGGAGATGTACGAGAGGGTGTTCGGGGACGAGGAGAAGCTGGGAAGGTTCTTGAGGTGGAGGGTGCAGGTGATGGAGAGAGGGGTGGACCTGCTCCAGTTCAGACCCGGTGGTGTCAACTCCATCATTCAGGTCACCGATCTCAAGGGCATGCCCAAGAGGGAGCTGAGGATTGCTTCACACCAGATCCTTACTCTGTTTCAGGACAACTACCCAGAGATGGTCGCTAGGAAGGTCAGATCAGTAGATTTGCCTTGTCGTGGGCACCAACCAACCCATTCCCTTTTTCTTGGGTCCCCTGTTTACTCTCGCTGGCTTTCGTTTGCTCTCAGGTGTTCGTCAATGTGCCGTGGTACTTCAGTACTCTGTACTCGATGTTTAGCCCCTTTCTGACCCAGAGGACCAAGAGCAAGTTCGTCATCGCCAAGGAAGCCAATGTAGCCGAGACTCTCTACAAGTAAAATTCCTAATCCCCCCCGTCTCTTTACTTAATTCGCTTGGGATTTGCACAAGCTGTTCTACGAAATGCCTATCTGGTGCCCCACCATCCATTTTTTTCAAATGTTGTTTGGTTCCACGAAAGGGCTGTTTTCTTTCTTCTGATGGAGCCAGTCCTCTTCTGATGCGTTGCAGAGGTCCCCTGTTTACCAAACGAGGGGTCTCTTTACGTGGGCCAGTGTGTGGACGGACATTAATCCCTGCGACGACAGTTGTGTCCCCCGGCGGTGCCACCGCGTTTAAACTGTCGATCTGACCTTTCGCTTTATACTGTTGCCACAGGTTCATCCCGCCGGAGTTCGTACCCGTTCAATACGGTGGCCTGAGCAGACCCAACGACTTCCAGAACGTCGGGCCACCCAAACCGGCGTCCCAGTTCACCGTCAAGAGTGGCGAGAAAGTGAACCTCGAAATCGACGGAATAGAGGTACGCGTTCTTCAAACCCTCCCCCACTTTCCATAAATGCTGCATGATACCAACAAACCATCGGTATCGATTGATTGATCCTCTGCGAAAAATTCTTAAAAACCCGGGCGGATCGACCATCACATGGGACATTGTGGTGGGCGGGTGGGAGCTGGATTACTGCGCGGAGTACGTGCCAAGCGACGTGAACGGCTACACCATCGCCGTGGAGAAGAGCCGGAGGATGTCGTCGGGGGACGAACCCATCCACAATGCCTTCACGTCTAAGGAGCCCGGCAAGATGGTTCTCTCCGTCGACAACACCGCCTCCCGGCGGAGGAAGGTGGCCGCCTACCGATACTTCGTTCGCAAGCCCACCGTCTAACCGAAAATACCACCTACTTCACCTACCATATATATTTTATTTTATTTACTCTAATATCTATATCATCACCGTCGTTTCTTTTCTTTTTTTCTTTCTTTTTTCCTTTTCTTTTCCCCCCTTTCAATCGTTCCGGTAGCGCAGAGGAAAAGTGCGCTTGTGCGCGCTGCTTTGCCTTCCGTCGACCGGCGGTGGTGGGCCGTGTCTGCTCCGAGAATGGGCGGCAGGTGGGGGTCAACTGCAGGTCACGGGATGATGATGATGCACTGGCGTGGCTGGGGAGGGGACCGGGACAAAAGGGGGTGGGTGGTCATCAGTTGTCAGGGACGGCCGGTGGCGTCTGACGCCGCTTTCCTTCTGGTGAGCAGCTGCTTCAGCTTTCTCGGGAAGAGAGAGGCGGAGATTAAGGATGACTGGCTTTTGCGTTTACGATTGCTGCGTGTTGTTACTCACCATTTTCCCCTGCTCTTAAGTGTTCTCTCTCTCTCGTTCTTTCCATGGTTGTGTTCGTAATTCAGGTTATGTTTGCTACTTTTAACCATTTTCTATGATTGTGTTGATTTTAATTTTAAGGGGGTTTTGTATGAAAATTTAAAAAATGTATATTTAATTTTAAAAAAATTAAAAATATTTTAAATTTTTAATATTTTAACAAGAAAAGTTTTAATTTTTTTTATTAATTCTCAAAAAATACAGGAAGGTAATTTTAATGTTACATAAAATCATTATTATCGTTTAAATTTTTATATATAAATAAATTTTCATTTTACAAAGTAATTTACGGGAATCACGAGAACGCCGTCTGCTTCTCAAGGCGAAGTTGATCAGATTTCTTTGAAAGGTGGCGATAGAGTGGACAAGAGAGTTAAAGTCTTAAAGACCTTGTTTGGGGTTAGTCATATTTAATTTTTGAAGTTAATTTTATGAATAAAATTAAATTTATAATAAAAAATTTATATATTAAAATTTACACAGTAATAACGATATTCTAAAAATTGACTAAAATTAATGATAAAAAGGTTAAAGTAATCGATGATGTAAAATTTAAAAAATATTAATTAAAATTAATGTATTATTTTTATCCAATGTATTTTCTCAATTTAATAATTTAAAATATTTAATTTTTACATACAAAAATTTTCTAGGAACAAATATTCTTTTTTTATTTCAAAATTTAATTTTTTATTTTTATTTATATTTTAATTTATTAAATTTTACAAATAGATGATGAGATTCTAACTTTATTAATTATTCTTTTTGTTAAATGATCTCTCTGATAAAAAGAACGACGCTACCGATTTGTAACCGATAACAACTGTTTCATCACAGTGGGGGCCCGTGGCAGTGGATTTTGTGTGTTCGCGGTGTCTTTTGTCTGAGTTAAGGTTTCGTAACTTTCGTTTGTTTAAATAGCGTGTAATATTTTATTTTTTTATTTTTTATTATATATCGTAGTCATATATAATAATATTTATTAAATATTTTTTATATCTTATATTAAAATTTGTTATATTAAATCGTATAATTTTTCAAAAAGTATAAGTCGTATGATAAGAATACCTAACATTTATGTTGTCAAATAAAGTATTTTAAAGGCTTCGTTTGAGACAATCTAACTTTGATAATTTATTATGTAGTTTTAATATTATTTGTTAAACTATTTTTAACTTTAATTTTCTGTTAAAGATTTTTTTAAGTGATCAAGGAAGATTAACTACGTTTATCTATCTGTTATCATGCCTTTTCAATATCAAGTTGAAGCAAAATGTTATCAATATCAAGAATCCAGTGGGCCAGCATGCAAGAGCCCAGCCCAGCCCAGCCCATTTAGCTCAACACATATCAATGTCAACTTGAAGCAAACCCCTTTTTTTAATACCAGTGGTTGGCACGTCTTACTCAACAGGCTATAAGGGGACATTAATTTTTCCTAAAAAAATTTCCAAAATACTTTGATACGCTTTTATAATAATTAAGATAGTAAAAATTTATATAATAATAATAATATTATTAAAAATTTATTAGAAATTTAAATTTAAATTTTAAAAAATAATACCATAATTCAAAGGTACATTTGAGAACAGCTTTGAATTTGATAGCAATAAGAAGTAATTTTTTCGCCTTTTCTTTCAGAATGCGATTTACTCTCACATTCTTCGAAAAGATAGATCACTGATATATGTTAATATTTAAATAAGTAATATTAACATTAAAATTATGTTTTTTAATATTAATATAATTAAATATTACGATAATATTAATATAAAAAAAAACGAAGAAGTAACTTTTACATTTAAAGTAAAAGAAATATGTCGAAAGCCGAAGTTCCCGAAGCTTACTCCGAACGACCCCTCGACCAATAGCAACAAAATATAAACCAAAAGCTTGCACTTGTCTTACATCCGAGAATGCACTGCCGTACGATTCTGTACATTTCATCGTCGAATAAAAAAAAAAAGGGTCGTCGGAGAAGATCGACCACTGCTACCACGTACTACTATATATTGATGATGAAAACAGTAACGATGCACACGCAACAAGGAGAGGACGAAGCCAAGGGCCCAAGCGGAGGAGCAGGAGAGCGAAGAGATCGATCCATGGGCAAGAGCCTCAGATGCCTCCTGGCGTGCGTTCTTCCCTGCGGGGCATTCGACCTCGCCCGGGTCGTCCACATCAACGGCCACGTCGAGGAGTACAGCCGCCAGGTCTCCGCGAGAGAGGTGCTGAGAGCCAACCCCAACCATGTGCTGACCAAACCCTGCTCTCTCGGCGGCGGCCTCCATCGAATCGTCCTCGTGTCGCCCGACTCCGATCTCAAGCGCGGCAGCATCTACTTCCTCATCCCGGACTCCTCTCTCCCGGAGAACAGCGCCGAGAAGAACAAGAAGACAATTAGGAAGAACAGCACCGGTGCTGCCACAAATGACGCCACCACAGATGGCCGTGGTGTGCCCACCCCCGCCGGGTCGCCGTGCCATGCCCGAGTCATGCCGGAGACGAGCCCAAGCCAACGACGTCGACGCCGACGACGGAGCAATGCTCAGGTAGGGGTGTGGAGGCCACATCTGCAGAGCATATCGGAGGATCCATGAAATTTTTTCCCCAGATCATTCTCTTCGTTCATGTGCCTGTCAAATTTTTAGATGGTGCGGTATGAATGAACGCACCTCCAACTGATCGTCATCCGAGAACATGTAGGTTACTGTATGTGTAGACTTGCTGACTTTGATGTTATATGATTTTATTTTATTAAAATTAATTAATTTATAAAAATATAATTTTTAAAGTTAAGAATAATAAAATAAAATATTTTAAAATTATGATAAAAAATTTATACCAAGTTGTCATTGGTGGCCTTCCAGCTAATCTAGTGCACGCCTTCACGTGCCGTACGTAGATTCGGTAGATAAATATTTGGGGAATCGAATACAGCTAATGCACCACGTTTTTTTAATTTAATATTTAAGTGCAACAGCAATTGACCTGAATCCGTGAATCGCTCGGAGCCGTCCAAGACAAAATGTGAGAGCGGCCGACGGTGTTTTAAAAAAGGGTTTCATGTTCGTTACGCAGTAATCAAAATATTAAATAATAACGAAACAAGCATGGCACAACAAAAATCAATAAATCCGTAATTAAAAAGTTCGTGAAAATATTAAAATAGGTAAATTAAATACGAACAAGAGTTTTCGTCAGAGAAGGAAAAAAAAGAGCGGCTGAATTGGGCCGAAGCCCAACATTCGGAAAAAATACCCCTAGTACATCTACCCGTGTGCGTATTTTACTTTCATCTACAATTTTACTTCTTCCAAAAATAAATTTGCGGAAAGATGAGTGTAATTAAGATCTAACATAACGATTTTTTTTTAATTGATGAATCTTTCGCATGACATTAGAATATGCATGACATATTACTATCAATACTATTTAGAGGTCTCAAATGAGTTACACCACCTGTGGGTCACCCGATTCAACCCAATATGTGTTGAGCCTAGCCTGACCCAACTCAAGCTGTTGGATTGGGCTGGGCTAAGGATTTTGGAAAAATCAACCTACATTGGGCTTATGTTGCCCTCCCAGTCGATAGCTAGGCCAACCCCATTGCTCGTGTCGCAGTGGTCGGCTCCCCACTCCATTGGGCTGCCCCTTGCCAACATCACCCACTTGCCCTCCAAGCCCCCTACCTGGGCACCCCCTTGCCCTCGGCCTTCCCTCACTGGTCACTACTTGCCCTGTCCTAGCCTAACCTAATCAAGTTCGAGCCTACGGGTTGGGTTGGGTCGATTCTTTACAAATTTTAAATTTTTAGTCTAGTCCAACCCAACACAATAATAACTCAATTAAGCTTTAACTTTATGGGTCAGGCTGGCCCAACCTGACCCATTGAGACCTCTAATACTGTCAAATTTTACGTTGAGACACGCATTCAAGAAGATTTATACTTTTGAAAAGTATAAAAAAAAAGAGAAATATTGAACAAACAATGTCAAATTTATTATAATTGTTAGTTAAATTTGAAGTTGTATTTGTTTAAATTTTTTTTATAAATTAGTTTCAACCAATGACAGTTACGTATATTATACAATATTATATTATTTATCAATATTATAACAACTTCAATCGTAAATATTATGCATCGTTATAACCCTTCCAAACATAGTCAGAGTCTCTGTAACACTTGCAAAAATGAGTTAGAAAAGCTTAATTTACGTCAATTTCGTGAGAGGTATGTGAAAAGTAAAACGTGCGGGACTTGTACGAGAAAAAATATAATTAAAATTAAATCTAATTTTAATTCATCGCGTTTTTTTTTAAAAAATTATTATTTAAATTGTGTTAGTAGTATTCGAATTTGAAAACATACATTTTAACGAAAAATTTCCTAACTACCAAGATATCACTTTAACGATAAATTAGTTGCTTTTGTATTAGCATTCGTACTTTTGCTCTTCGTTTTTTTTTTCCCGAAAGATAACAAAATTATTACTACGAAAGCAAAAAATTATTATATATAACAAGATGTATTTATATTTTTTTCCCTAATGATAGCAGAAAATATAAAATACGCCGTGTTCGGTTGATGCTTTGCGCTACGCAAGCAAATCGCAAGGGCACGTTTCTTCCGTTCACGCGATCGTTTTGTTTCTGATTTTATTTATTATAATTTAATTTTATATAAATTTTTATATATTATTATTATCGTTAAATTTTTTATTATATGAACTCTTAACTATAATTTTTAAACTTGATTGAAGTTTAAAATACCTTTGAACGTTATCGTGTTTAGATACAAAATCTTTATATAAGTTCAATATACTCATCATCATATGAGATGTAATTGTATGATTTATCATATGAGATAATAGAATGATATGTTGGAAATATATTCATATATCATACTATTTTTAGAAAGATACGGTACAAATATGAAATATACAATGGTAAAAAAAGTAAATAGTACATTTTTATTAAATAGTACTATTTTTAGAAATGTATTCAGCATATTCAAATTCTTTTCTTTTTTAAGAGGACATGCGAAGGAAAAAATATTTGTTTATTAAATAGATAGATTGTGGATAAGGAAAATTGTCGATCTACATATATCGACGAATAAGATTTTATCTTTCCAATTTTTTCCATTTAAATTGTAATACATATTAAACATTAAACTAGTGGCTAAAATAGTGGCCTCTATTAGCCTAACCTAGGATGCTCTAGTCACGAGATGTTTATGAAAACAAACTTGTGATATAATTTAAACTTTAAATGATCCTTATCAGGCGTGTGTTTATTTAATTTAAATAAAATACTCACGTAATATTTGATTAACATTTTTATGATGATTTATCCATTTACTCCTGTATGTAAGAAATTTAAGAAGCTAGAAACGTACGTAGGATTATTTTTGTAATCTTAAATAATAACCGTAACAACAACAATAAATTATTATTACTCTTGATAATGATAGGAATAGAAAATTATGGGATGGCCCACGTCGACAGGTGCAGCCACCTGTTTTGGTTCGTTGCGTTACTCGACAGCTCACGTATTGCCAACGAAAGAGTGTGATAACCAGGATCGGCCAAGTCCGGCGGCAACGTCGCGACCGCAAAAGACAGGTAGTACCATCGATCGCTCTTCTTCTTCCTCCGTCCGCTCCCCTCAAGGCACCGCCGAGGTACATTCTCGCCGCCGTTTCTTCTATATCGATTGACACACAATGGAGCCCAACGCCGACGTGAAGACGACCGCTCCACGTGGTGGAGAGCAGCGGCCGGCGCCGGACTTGGAGAACCCGAAGACGCCGACGCCGGGGGTGACGTCGGTGCTGCAGAGGTGGCGAAGGGAAGATCTGGTGGAGAAGGGGCGGTTGGTGCTGAGATCCCTGGGTTGCTTCTTCTCGATGCTGTCGTTCATCGTCATGTCGTCCGACAAGCACGGCGACGGGAAGGAATTCGGCAATTACCAGGAATTCAGGTGAAAGAAGAACACCCAAAAATTAAGGTGGGTGGGGGGAAGGGGATTGGGAATTCGTCATTCCTCATCTCAACTGGGATCAATTTGCAGGTACGTGGTGGCCATAGGTGCTATCGGGTTCCTCTACACGTTGGCCCAGGTCGTCCTGGAGGCCGTCCAGCTGAACGGCCGATTCAGGGACCTCCGGTCGAATCGGACTTGGGCCGCCGTCGATTTCGCCGGCGATCAGGTCAGCTTTCCTTTCTTTCGATCAAACCAATCCGACTCGCCTCTGAATTAATCAATCTAACAACCGAGGCTCTTGCTCGCTCCGTCTATTGCAATTAACTTTGCGCAGGTGGTAGCGTACCTCTTGCTGTCGGCCCTGTCGTCTGCGATTCCGATGATCAATCGGATGAGGGAGGGGGGAGACAACATCTTCACCGACAGCTTGTCCGCGTCCGTGAGCATGGCCTTCTTCGCATTTCTGGCTCTCGCCCTTTCGTCACTGATTTCAGGCTACAAACTCTCCAAACAAAGTTACATCTAACCCCCAAACCCATTCCTTTAGTTTATCTGCCTTTGCTTGCGTGTTTTTATTATTTTATAATCATCGTATTCGAGCTTCGATCTTGTACTCCACCTGGTGTAGTGTTCCTTTTCTGATAAAAATCGAGGCCACACGTAGATCGAACGGGGAAATAAAAGGACTCACAACTTACGGATTTCATTTCGATATTATACATGGGTAAGTTTAAATCAACGTGATATTACTGAAAATCTGGCAATAAATAGAAATACCTAATGAAACAAATTTTAGCGAAGTCAAATCCGGCAATAAATCAATTATTGCCACCGGCCGCTCATCCCGCAATAACTTCACGGTAATTTTACTTTTGTAACATCAAAACTAATTTTAATTATTAATTATAAAAATATAAGTTTTACTTCAAATTAAAGCAACCGAAGCTGCAAACAACAACACGTCCCACAGATTCGGGATGTACTCTTACGCGCGCCTTTCCGTCTGGATGCCGTCCAGCTTAATACGTTTACCATCGAATCCAACGGTTGTCGTTTCCCACAAATGGATGACGTTGCCATATCAGCAGAGATCTCGGTCTGCTACGCTGCTTTCGGGTTTGGATATTTCTCTTCCCCTCCACCCGGAAAGACAGAAATACCCCTTCCATCCCGCAATATCTACGCCCACCACAACGGGGTCCTCTCGATATTATTCGGCGACCGAGGGCATTTTCTGTCTGCCACGGTTATTTATGGATCCCGAAGCTGAGAGCGGATAGAATCGTCAAACCAACCCAAAGGATGGCGACGACAGGATTGAACCCGAACGCGCCGATGTACGTGCCGTGGGAGTATCGGACGGTGGAGGACTTCTCGGACAGGTGGTGGGAGCTTGTCAAGACCACGCCTTGGTTCCGTGACTACTGGCTCCGCGAGTGGTACGAGCAAGAGGAGAGGGCGGAAGATGAGGGGCAGGATCTGGTCTTCCCCGACTTGGACGAGATCTTCTGTCAACCACAAAGTAAGTACCTCTGGTATTACTGGTACTCTTAGCGGCAGCAAGGGTAGTCGTAGTGTGGTACGTGTGTCGCGAACATCGCCGCTGGCGGCTTCTGATTTTGATGGTGATTTTGTTGCAGAGGAAGGGGAAGTGAAGGGGAAAGGGAGGGAGATGGTGAGATGGAGGAGGTCGGAGAAGTGGCGTGGGACGAGGAGGATGGAGGGTTGCGCCAAGCACGCGCCCAACTTTCCCAAGATCGTCAAAGCGAAGAGGGTCAGTCCGATGCTGATCCAGCAGCCTCGCTAGATCTGCTTCGATTCGTCCGCCTTGATTTCTCAGATGGACTTGTCCAGCTTCCTACTGTTGCCCTCGTCCTTACCGTTCGGATCGAGTTGGGTTTGTAGAAACCTAGGGTTTCGATGTTCAACTGTTGCCCAAAACATCACATCCTTTTTCTTCTTCTTCCACCGGCAATAAAATTTCCTGTACATTTTCAATTTGAAAAAACATCATCTTTCAGATGTTACAGCACCAGTAACTGCAGAAGAGATAAAAGATAAAAAAAATTTATAAGATATATTTTGTTATTTTAAATTTATTAAAAATATTTAAAGTAATATCTTTTTAAATTTAAAATTTTATGAATGTCTCTGATAAATTTGCTTATATTTATTAGTTTCCGTGTTTTGCAATTTGGTAGTCGGTTTGGTTTAATGCTATGTTACTTATTCGCTTTGTGATTTTTTAAGGTTTTATAAGTATTTTTATTTTAATCTAATGGCAAAAAAATACAATATTTTTTATATGACATTGGTTTTGCCTTGAATTTAAAACCAATACATATATCTTTTTCAAAGTTAGAACTAATGTATTCTGTTTCAAAAATTCAGACTAAATTTAACTTTTAATATGTAGTACATGGTATTGTAAATAAATTATGTATACAATTACGTTTTAATTTTTTTTAAAATGATATGAAATAAATAAGAGATACTTTAAAAAAAATTGCTGAAAACACCTTTAAGAAGACTTTTAAATGGATTACATTTTTTAATTGGATTATAATATTTGAGCTTTTATTATCACGAGGTTTGAAAGCAGATCATAAGAAGTCTCCTCTTTGAAGCACCATTCAATTAATCAAATACGAACTTAGAGAAAATCAGAAAATTAAAGTTCTAAAAAATGAAAGGTACATAATAGACAATCGATAACGTTAAAAAATAAGAAATTTTGCAAAAGGTAAATGAAATTTGTCAAATTGAAGTACGTGCAAATATGAAATTTTATGTAAAACTTCATTTATTTAATCTCATTTTCCCCTTCAACTTCCGCATAATATATAAAATTTGTAAATCAATATATAAATGATATCAGATTTGTTTCTTGAAAGTATTATCTTACTACTTTTAAAAATTATTTTTCCCTAATGTTTAATGGTTACATTTATGCATGCTAAGGGTAAAATCCATTACAGAAAAAATAAGGTACCTGCTACTTCTAGTCGTTTCTTTCTTTTCTTTTATGAAAAAATAATTTTTATCCATCCGTTTAAAATTTACACTAAAAATTCGCTTCCATCCTCTATTTTTTTCTTTTGCATACAAGAAAGATAGCAAATGATAACGAATAAAGGACGTTAAATACGTGAATAGAAAAAGGGGGAAAAGGAAAAAAAGAAAAGAAAGAAAAAGTATTATATACAAATTATATTTAAAAATAAAAGTATTATATTTACTTATAAATAATATTTCTCTTTTATATATCTATTATATTCATATAAATTTTAATTATATTACATTTAAAAAAATAAAAAATAAAAATTTTATAAAAATTATTACGTTAATAAATAAATATAACTTCTAAACTATAATTCTTTTGAAATTAAACATTGTCTTAGAAAAAAAGAAACACACACTTATAATACGGTAGATTAAAAACTTGTCATTATATCTTAAAAACATGCGTTTGTGGTGTCTTTATATAATACTGTAATAAAGTAATTAGGTACAGCAACCCACCTATACGCAATAATTCCTCAACCCCCATCATCAACAGCATATTTGCAATCCATTCACATCTTCCAGACCGACTTGCTTCCGTAGATAAAAATTAGAATTGTCATCTAAAAATTAAACAAAGAACAAAGCTCCCCTATGATATGTTTGCGTAGGACTATTCCCAGTTTTTTTTATACTGTTGAGAGCGAACTTAAATTGACGCTTGATAAACGTATTAGCTAAATAAGAATAGAGTAATAGATGTTTGCACTATTCATTCAATTTATTTCTTAGAGCAACTCGTGAATAACTCTGTACCCTACACCAAATATAGCGTATAATTACATTTACCGTAATAGGTGATGTTACTGCAACATATTGTAACGTATCGACGAATCTGTCATTATATAGTCTCTATCATATAGATAATGTTAAAATAATGATGATTAGTTATCATCACTACAGGTATCTATAGTGATGAATGTAACTATTCATTCGTTACTACATCCTGCTAATATGTCAATATAACAATAGTAAATCTTGTTACAAGTAACTTAATTAACGTTGAATACCTTTTCTTTTTGTAACAACCCAAGTTATTCGTTACAAAAAATATATTTATAGTGACGAATATATTACATTTATTGGTCAAGCACGTTTCAATTTTTAAATTATTTTTATTTTATTAAAAATTAATATAACATTAATATAATTTATAATATTAAAAGTTGGTTAAAAGTGAATTTGAACTTGTAATCATGTATTACTTATGGATAAATTTAAATCACCAAGTTATATACAATATATAAAATTTAACAAAAGTATATTAAAAAATATAAAAACATTGTACCGATCAATAACATAATTTGACTGTGTCGATTTAATTGGACACAATCTAGTTGATAGCTTTACATCGTAACAATTTGGTGTAGTGTCGAAGAGTAGTTATTCTAAGATGTAAAATGACAAATATAACTTCTAAAAATTAATGAAATTTGAAATTAAAAAATTAATTTAAATCATGGTTATTAATTTTTTAATTAATCCCATTGTACATTCAAGTAATATAACTCACGATTTGTATAGACAGGGATGATTGCATTTTTTATAAATTTTTTCTACTATATAAAATAATGTGCATTTACAAGTAGATAACTATCAATTTTAAATGTAATGTGTAATTTAAAAACATAGTATTTTTTTAAAAAATGTGAATATTATCAATTTTAAATGTAATGTGTAATTAAAATTCTAAAATTAACAGTTAAAGAACTCTTATATGCGTGTTAATCACTTTAAAAGATGACTTTTAATTCATATATTTAAAAAGCTAATAAATACATTAAAATGATAAAATTGAAAATTTATAAAATTTATCATTCTTTCAAATAAAATACTCTTGATTTTTAACTGATTTCCTCTCTTAAATCCAACTCTTGTAGTAAAAGATTAGTAGATAAAGGTAACGAAAAGGTAATCTCTGGAAGGAGCAAAGCACATTTTTATACTTATTAAATTTCAAACTTTATTGAGAATTACAAGTGTGTCACTCTTAAGTAATTAAATTACTGAAGCAAATTACATTTTAACAAAGTCATCGTTGAAGTGGTATCTGTTGGTTTTGAAAATCTTTTTACACCTTGAAGTCTTTAATTCTAATCTTCTCTTAGACATAGATATTTTGTGTATTTTAACTTTAATATTACCTGTAGAAACCCACATGGAATCACCTTGTCATAAAACCTGTAAATATATCAGGAGAATTGACCAATTCCATAAGTTTCGTTTACTAAAATTTGAACCACAGGGGAAGTTACGCACATTGTTATCTTTGAATAAATATATCCGGAGACTCGTCGACTTGACAATTAAGTAACGAAGAAGTTAAAAATTTCAACTAATGGGAAAGTTACGCGTGTCGTTATCTTTGAATGAGTAAAATTGATTTATTATTTTTTAAAAACAAATAAATCTGAGGACTCGGACTCAGTACGGGTATGGGCGGGAAGGCTGTGTATACTTGACTTCGGTCCGGTCTTCTTCTCGGGGCTTCGTCACGAACACCCTTTCGGATCCAGCGAACTCCGGGTCCACGGACACAGGTCTCGTGGTTTCCATCATCGGGAACGAGCTTTGTCGGCCGGTTGACGGAACAAGCGCCGCCGCCGTGGGTCCTACAACGAGAGACGAGCCGGCGGCAGATGAAGTTGGGTTCAACGTGTCGCCACCCCTTCGTCCCGTCGGCACGTCGTGGTGGTGCTTGCCCTCGTAAGTTGTGATCACCGACATAGGATCGTTCGCCGACCTCTCGACGTGCTTCCTCACCAGACATCCGGGGGTGTTGCATTTGAAGTAGCTCCTGTCGAGATGCCAGTGACCGTCAACGATCGACCAGTGTGTGTGTGTGTGAGATCGTAAAGACTAATCGATCGTGCGAGCTCACCTTGGATTTGGGTTCCCCTTGACCACCTTCTGCCCGTACTTCCTCCACCGGTACCCGTCGTCCAAGACGTCGACCTCGCTCGTGGTTTGAATCACAACTCGTGTTTCTCTTACCGTTAGGCTTATTGGGCCTGCATCATCCTCGTTATTTTCTCCATCTCGCTTCCTACGTTACAATCACAATTCATGATTATATATCACATACATACATATCACTCATCAATCATATATGTACTCCCGCCAGTTTCCTGGCTAGCTCACCGCTGCTTGGCATCAAGTTCTTCGCCATACTCGTCGTCCTCTGGTTTCACCGTTGTCCCAATCGCCGACGACTCCGCCTGTGAACAAGAAACCATGGGAACGAAGCCAGGTTGTGTGGTAGTAGCGATGCTGTTAAGGCTTGGGTTGCATCTTCTGGTATTCGGAGGTTTCTCGTGGTTGTGGGTTCCTTTATACACGATCTCAGTGAACTGACCATCCACACTCCTCTTGACAATCTTCTTTGTTGGGCAATCTGGGCGTGTGCACTTGTAATAGCTACGTGGTTTCTCGCTTCCCTTCACCTGCTTCTGACCATACTTCCTCCAGTTGTATCCGTCGTCCGGTCCCGTTTCTCCTCTCCCACGAACAGGTTTTGGTTGGGTTCTGATCGGCTCGGCCGTTCCACTCGAACGCGTCTGCTCCGACGGAGGGATGCAAACCTGTTAGAATAGTTTTACATTAATAAATACAGAAAATAAATTATACTTAATATATAAAGAATTTTCTCATTTACGATGATTAATTAGTATTTATAGAGATTTAAGCATATCGATCAATTTAATTTTTTTCGGTAATATGAACAGGCTGCTGCATATATACATACACTTGGATTGGATTGGAGGGTGAAACTAGGAAAGGAAGATGCTAATTCTTGGTGACTCCACTGCCATGCTTGCGACGTTGGCATCAATATCTACAACAAACAACAGACGAACACCTTAGCTAATTCTCAACACAAATCGATCCCTCCCATGGTTATCGGTCGAGAATCTACGGAAGCAGAAAAATCTCAAACGGATGTCCTATAGTGCTGGGTAGCTTACACCAGGAATGGGAGGGAGGCGATCTTCTGACGAGTCCAGGAAGTCACGTGGCACGTCCCCCACCGCAAGTCCTGAAGAGCTGGGCGCCGTTGGAATCGAGATGGAAGAAACCGGCACCTCGCGCGCAGCGGCAGAAACGTCATCGCCGATCAGCTCACCGAGAAAGTCGAAGAGGGAGGAGGAGGAGCCCATGGCCGACTTCTACACAGGCGCGGGTGTCGAAGCTCATTGCAGCAGCGGAGTTGTACGTGACGTTTAATGGTACTGTATCGTAATATTCTAGACGATTTGACCATGTAAAATAATTAGTCCAATGTCTAATTTTGACCTGGTCGTGAACGACGGCCTGGGGAAATGCCGTCCGATCGTGGCTTTTCTGCCTCTGGTCCGGGACATGCAGCTTTGACGACGTTCAGACGACGACGTTCATTCATTTAGCATTTTACCTATCACGATAATATTCAATGAAGAAACTTTAAAGGGTTTATATTTTAAAAAATAGTAAAAAAATTGATGTATTATTTTTAATTATTTTACATTATTTATCGTAATTTTTAAAAATATAAACTCTCCTTGTTTAATCACGAAGAATGAAGGAGAGAGAGCAGCCGAACGTGTGGAGAACGGGTCAAGTACAAATCTCGGATGCCACGAGACCTGGCATGTCCGTACATTTTCAAAAATATAAAATTATATCGTTACTTCTGCGTGTAATTTATTTTTTGTTACGTACAAAATAGTATTTATTAAATAACTTTTATATTATATATTATCTATTAGATATAATAATTTTTTTAAAAAAATTATCATCACAATTCTTATAAAAATAAAATAATAAATATTATTCATTATTCTATTACATATTTTATTTATTATTCATCACAATTCTAAAAAAATACTATTATCATATTAGTATAATAAATACTATTCATTATTATTTTTACATATTTTATTTATTATTTATTATAAATTTTTTTAAATAATATATATATTATTATAAATCGTGTAATTTCTGTAAAATAGTGAAGCTCACCCACCTCATTATACAACCAAACAAACAATACCATATATAGATCATTATGGTTTAAAAAAAATATGAAGAAAGGAATTTAGCACATCACATGTAAGTAAAATTTCTTTTTTTTCCAAGATAGACGATTACGTCATAAATAAAATCTGAACCACTTTTTTACAGGTAATTAATAATTAAGTTCTATTAAATCTAAAAGATCAAAAAAGTCACCACGGATGCCACATGAAGTACATGCAATAAAAAAGAAATACTGACGTTTGTTTAATATAGTTTCTAATTCTTAAAATTGTACTCGAACAATTTATTGAAAAAAAAAACACATAAAAGACAAAATTGTAGTGCAGTACGTTTATTTGTTTAAGTTCAAATTTACCATTAAATGGTTTTTTTTAAAAAAAATTGAAGTGCCGAGTTTTTTAAAAATGTTTTTATATTATAATGGTTATTTTAAAATTTTTATTAACATGCTTTGACGGCTTTCATCTAATCATCTTCGTATGCTTCGACGGTAGACGAGTCGCCTTTCGTAGCAAGATGAGACAATTGTTTTAAACGATGAAGGTTGAAAAACTGCTGCAAAAACTAAGGTAGTGTATTTATTAGATTTTTTCAAGAAGCTACCATTATTCACTCTTGAAGTTAGAAGTTGATACAAACAAATGTATTAAAAAGATCAGATAGTGGAACATCGATTGATTACCTAGTAAGTACTAACTAGATCAATCAAAGCAAAAGGGTCTTAAATTGGGAGAGCAAGATGTGAAGTCACACGATCGACGATCAATTGGGTTTATAAAGTGAGAAATTTCAGCAACTGGGGAAAAGATTTCGACCAAAAGACAGTAAACAAAAAAAAGTGAGTTAATATCAAGATAATAATATCTCGAGATCGGTTCTTGAAAGTATATATCATTATCGTAGGTATATCTTATGAATCATTCTTTTCTAGAAAGTATATATCTTTTTTGTGAAAAATATTTACGTATTATATATATACAAAATGTCATACGAAAAACCTCTCGTCATATATCATCCTGTAACGAGAAATTTCCCTGTACATGTGCTATGAATATTGGGCTTTGATGATGAATGCTGGAATGTTGTAAACTTTAATAATTTCTGGAAATGTTTCTTTACTTTTGCGTTGTTAAAATTCTTTCTAATAGAAAAACTACTAGCTTGTTTACGAAATGTAAGGAAAAAAATAAATTAAAGTAATTTATCTAAAGACTTAGCACTTAGCAATAGATAAAAATATTTGAAAAAAACGATTCAAACGACCACCCGAGTAATGATTCGAATTATTGTTGTCGTAAATGTTAAAATTACTTGATTAGAAATTGCAAGAAAGATTTAAAATTTTGATAAAAATACTTTAAAATATTCATATAATCGAACTTGTACGGTAAAATTGTAATTCAAATTGTTACCACCGACTCCTCTGAGCAAATATGAAAAACTTAAAAATCGATATTTGTATTTAAAAATATTTTTAATTTAACGTAATTTTTTTAATTTACTCTTTTTATCTTTTCTCTCTACTTCAATTTTAAAATTCTTCTTCTATTTTTTCACTCTTAACAATACTATTGTAAGCTAAAAGTACACAAACGAACGAAGCCAAATCGATATTCGTAATTTCGTCGTGAACTAGAACTACATGAGCGGAGAGAGGTTTGACCCTGCACTTTAAATATTTTATTTTATGATAGAGTACGTCTTCTACTTTTGTTACTGGCTTCTGTTTTCAATATTCCTGGATGATTTAACATGCACCATTTGTCATGTAAAAATGTTCGCTTTCAGTAAGATAATTTTTTTAACTCTAAAGTTAGGTAAAATTAAAATTATATAGTAATTTAGATGATAAAAATTTATACATTAAAATTTATACAGTAATAATAACGTTAAAAGTAATTTTAAATGTTGAAAAAAAGTTGACGACAAACAGAACTTAAGTAAAGAAAAAAAGAGGAATTCTGCTACCACATCTGATGTATTTTTTGGGTTAATGAATTTTTTCTTCTTCTTTTGATGCATGAATGATACGTAGATGAGAGATTTGTAGTGAAGAAAAAAAGAAAAAGAGAAGATGAGAAGGAGGTGACGACTAGGGCAACGATGTAAGAGAAAAAGAGTTTTAGAAGGTTATGAAAAGATTGTATTTCTTACGATAACTACTAAGTGTATATACCCAACCCAGTAATGTTTAAAACACAACATAATGGAAAATTTAACACTCCCCCTCAAGTTGGAGTTATAAATATCATCAACACCCAACTTGGGTACCATCTTACAAAAAATTTTATGTTCCATGGGCTTGGTGAGAATGTCTACTAATTGTTCCACTCCTTAGATATGTTTAGTAGCTACAATCTCTTTTTGGATCTTCTCTCTTATGAAATAACAGTCAATTTTGATGTATTTGGTCCGCTCGTGGAATATGAGATTTGCTGCAATATGAATGACTATTTTGTTATCACATAGTAATTATGTTGATTTTATTACTTACACATCAAGATCATTTAATAAGAATCTTAACCATGTAATCTCATAACAAGTAAAGGCCATAGCCTTATATTTGGCTTTAGTGGAAGATTTGGACATAGTGTTTTACTTCTTTCTTTCCCATGATATTAAGCTGTCACCAAGGAAAATGGCATATCCTCTCGTAGAATGTCGTTTGATAGGATAGCTCCCCCAATCTGCATGACTATAAGCTTTGATATTAAAATCACAATAAACTTTAAGATCAAAATCATCAGTAACAGAATAAAATTACCCTTGTCTAAGGGCATTTTTTAAGTAATGTATTACCTTTAAAATGGCTTCATAATGTTTTTTATAAGATTTATTCATGAATTGACTTAAATGTGTCACAGCAAAGGCAATATCCGGTCTAGTAATAATTAGATAAATCAATTTTCTTAGTCTCCAGCAATGTTGAAGATCATGAAGAAGGTCTACATATTCATTCTCATAAAGTTGACTTATAGAGACTTTACTAGGTTTGCAATCGAAAAGACCAGTTTCACCTAGAAGATCTAAAACACATTTGCGTTGATATAAGTTAATTCCCTTTTAACTCCTAGCTATTTCTAATCCAAGGAAATATTTAGTCTTACCAAGGTCCTTAATTGAAAAATGTTTATGAAGATTGTTTTTAAGATCATTTATGGTATTAATGTCATTTTCAGTAATCAAAATATCATCAACATAAACAAGAACTACAACATGGACTTGATTTTTGTTATAGGTAAGCAAGGAGTAATCAGATTTAGATTAGGTGTAACCAGCATCTGTAAGAGAATTGGATAATTTTGAAAACCAATTTCTAGAGGCTTGTTTAAGGCCATATAGGGATTTTCTAAGTTTGCATAATTTATCTTGACACTCCCCTTTAATGGCATAGCCTTGAGGTATTTCTATGTAAATAGCCTTGAGGTATTTCTATGTAAATGTCCTTATCAAGATCACCATGGATAAAGACATTGACAACATCCATTTGTCGTAGATGTCATCCTAATTTGGCAACTAATGCAAGGGTGGTCCGAATAGTGGTCATTTTGATAACAAGGGAAAAAGTTTCTTGATGATCTATCCTTTATTGTTGATTATCAACCTAGCTTTAAATCTTTCAATGTTACCATCCTCCCTTCTTTTAATTTTGTAAATCCATTTGCATCCTATAGGTTGTTTATGTGAAGGGATTTTAACTATGTTCGAAGTATGATTTTCTTGTAAGGCTTTTAATTTGTTATTCATAGCATCTACCCATTTAGGATCATTAGAGGCTTCTATTTAAGAACTTGGTTCTATTTGCATCCTATAAGAACTTGGTTTAAGAGTTATGATAAACTTTTTTTGATTTTTTGAAATTCCACCATAATTAACATAATTTTGGATAGGATATTTAGTTTTTAGTTGATTGCTTTTGTGAAGAGTGGGACAATCAAAATCCTTAAGGAAATTAGGGGTTTTCTTATTCCTAGCAGATTTTCTAATGGGTCTATAATCCTATCATCTTCGTGATTATGATTTTCATTATGGTGGCCGCACGATCTAAGAGAAGAGTGTCTGCTTCGTTCACCTGCGTCGTTCGCGTGGTCGGCGTCGCGGCCCGTCGTCTTCACCCGCGCGGCCTGCGTCGTCTGCGCGGTCCGTCGTCTTTGTCCACGCGGGTGTTTTTTTTTCCTTCTTTTCTGGGTTGGGTTCGAGAGATCACGTCGATATCAAGCCGTGGTTTTGGTTTTGATGGTGATTTCGACGATGTTCAAGGAACTGTGCATCGCCGATTGTGGGTGGAAGTTGAGGGTTGTCGGAAGAGAGGGGATCGACAGCATCGACCTCAGTCTTCTGATGCCATGTGAGATTTCTTCTTCCGACGCATGAATGTGTGGATGAGAGATTTGCAGTGAAAAAAAGAAGAGGAGGTGGCGGCTAGGGCAGCGATGCAGGGAAAACAAAAAGGGTTTTAGAAGGTTACGAAAAGATTGTATTTCTTACCATAACTGTTGAGTATATATACCCAACTTAATAACGTTTAAAACACAACATAATGAAAAATTTAACAAGCAAGTGAGCCCTCAGATTAATTAGCCTGCTCTTCTCCTTGGATCTTATGAAAATAGCAACCAGTGTATGCTTGTTTTGCAGAAGATACATGCTGTCCTCTACTTCCCTTTCTCTTCTCTCTCTCATTGGAGTGATTGCCTAGGGCAGCAGGACCTGGGAAAGATTTTGTCGAAGTGGAACAGGTGCTTCCGCACACGATACGTGTACGTGGTGTAAAGCAGGGCAGCCGATGTTACCGCCACGAACGACAAGATCACTAGCTCACCAAAATCCTATCATGAAATGAACTGGTTAATCGGACAAATTATGGTATCGTTTATTTGGAATTTCAGTAGATTTAGTTTTTCATAAAAGTTATATTTTTGTAACTTTAAATTAAAATTATTTTTAAATCAAAGTTATATAACTTCAATTTAAAATTACAGAAATACTAACTTTCACGTAAAACTAAAGCAGGAGCTCCAAACAAGGTTCTTGGTGTTGTCATTTCTCCAACTAGCTTGGATCTTTTGAAAAGAAAAGGCAAACATGAATGTATCACCTGTGGATTTGAAATGATGATTCCGGTGACGTAAGTCAGCAAGTCCAACATAGACTGGAGAGATTTCTGGACGCCACCAACAACGCAGCGATCGGATTCGGGGACGAGGTCCTGATCAATGCAACACGAGTAATGAATCTTGCCTTCAGCAAAATCACAAGCAAATGGCAATGGAATGATCTCATATCAAAAAAGCGGAAACAAAGCTTGCATGTTAATTTTAAGTTGAATGTTTACATTTACTATGATATTTTAGGTCTCAGCCCTCATGCATCTTTTCAATCAAAAATAAAAGACACCCTGTATTTTACCAATGGAATTAACATACTTGAAAAAGCATAATGTACAACAACACTACTTTTTTTTATCCAGTCCAAATCATTCAAGAGAAAAGTCACGGACTTATATGATCAGTACATTCATTGGCAAGCACTTCATCACCCCATAAATGTATTTAAACATTCACCTGCATTTGCTGCGTGACTGATAAATCAAACATCCACAAGCCAAGACGTGAAGTTGCAACTCCACCCATCAGCATCCATGCCGAAGCCACTCCATTGCGAATCCAAACGGAAGCTACACATACCAGAAGGCAGGACCACTGCACGGCAGCATGAGAGAACAAAACGCGTGCATATCTTTGATGAAATAATATCACATTTGTAAAAATGACTAGATGGATTTAGGATATATATATTGATTTGACTCCCAATGAGTCTGATTAGTTGACTAGTACGACATACTCGAATTAGTTAAAAGCCTCAACCTGTAAACAATAGGTAGGACCAACTATTGTCTTCAATGTTTAAGTTAATAAGGCATATTAATTAGAGGAGAGAGATCAAAGTTTAGGATTGGAAAAACATACTATAATACTGTACTTATTGAGATATTTATAGCTGAGTGCAATGAATGTAATTGACAACCAACGAATCCGATTTTGTTGTGTGGCTCTACAGTGGTAGACACGTGTGATGTGAGACAAGTTAGTGTTTGTACTGTTGGTCAAAATCTACATTGGCTCTACACATTGGTTGCACCATACGGATTTGCTCTACGTCACTCAAGTAGTGATCATGTGCCCAAATGATTTCCACATTCACTCTCATGGATCTCTACTAAAATGAGACGCCCCTTGGATCCCATGCAACAAAAGAGGGGTGGCCTATAGACCTCTTGTACAGATGCTCATGCACAATGCAATAGTGTATGACCCTTTGCCACATTGTTTTCAACTCTGCTAGGTCATTTGAGAGTTGGTTGAACTCCAAGTACCACTGTATTAGCATTCACTAATCTTCACAATTGTCAATCTAATAACTATAGTGTGTCTGCTCTTACACTCGACTTGCCTAATTATTCAAAGGTTATCATCACCTTAGAAAGTTGATGCCAATCTAGAGATTGAGCACATCAACTTCAAAATTATCCATCCTAGTGACTTGTTAGTGTAGTTGTTGAACGTTTCCACAAACCTCCTAAAAGTATTATATATGCAATGCCCTCATAATTTCCTTCAAACCTGGAGTACGTGGCTAGAGACCAACTGCAAGTCTGTACTTGATTGGCACCCAAAGCCCTTGTAAGGCGTAAGTCAGCAAGAAGCTCCTTATACTCCATAGTATTATTAGTCACTTTGAAGTTCTGCCAAATTTAGTACTTAAAGCAAGTGACCTTAAGCTAACGAGAGGAGTATGTCTACCCCTTTTTTTTTTTTTGTGTGTGTCTACCCTTGAGCCTTCTTTCATCAAGTTGTACATGTGCAACTTCCAAGGCTTATGAAGTTGATGAGCATCTATGCTTTGATGGCGATGCATGAGCCATAAGTGATATTGTACACACCCAATTCTACAGGCCACTTCAAAAGTCAATCGAATGGGTTAGTTGGTCATGATAGCTATGGTACGGGCTTAGAAGTATAACCAAAGTCTACAAGCAGTCGTGATGATTGCCAGTGCTAGCTTCTCAAGTGGGGTGTAATATAGTTCAAGTCCTATAGTGTCTTACTAATGTAGCAAAGTGAAGTTGGTTTACTAGGTGGGCTCATTCAATCCATGAGATAGCTTCTTCATGCACTCCTTGGTCACTAGGGGCCAACCAGATGATCAATTATTTTGCCTCCTCCTTGGGCCCTCTTTAGAAGGTTGTTGTTGTGATACAAGCAAAGGCTTGCAATCTTGCACATGAATAGCCTTACTTTCCTCAGCACATACTTGGGTGGTGGCCTTTTCTAAAACTTCAGTAAAGATCAACAATTACAACCCCTACTTTAAGGTAGAGAGGATAATGTATATTGTAAACCTCCATGGTGATAGTGTTGAATCACTAGATGAATCTTCTTCTTAGCTCACATGGCTTCTAGTTAATGGTGAACAAGTAGTCTATCTTGATTTAGGCACTAATAGTTGGTAAAGTGCACAATAAAGATTGTCTGGAATTCCACAAAACTACTAATGGGGTAAGAGGGAAGACCTTCAAAACAAGTCCAAGTAATCCCCATGAGGGTGGTAGGAAAAGTGTGACTTGTCACCATGTCAAGCACTTGTTGGATGTGCAAGAGGTCTCTAAACACTCGAACATAGTCAACCAAGTTGCCCTTGTTGGAGCATGTCCCCAAGATTGACATCTTGAACCCCTTCGATAGGGTCATATCCTCAATGGCCTTTACGAAAGGAGGCTCCTTTAATGCTAAGGTGACCTTGATAATGTTGGATCTTTGATTTTCTAGCTCCTTCAATTGGTTCCCTACTTATGCTAGTTGGTCAACCATCTCTTGATTAGTCAATCCCAACACTAGATTATCTCCTGTTCAAACAAAGTCTCCCTTGGGCAAGATGTACCTCCCTTGTAATAGAGATGCAACTAGAGAGGGTGACTCCCTACAGATGCTATCCTTCGTAAGCAGGCTCAGCTACCTTAGTTGGCTGGGGTCCATTGCCCATTCCTCTTTTAGTTTGATGTCTTCCATCAACTACTTGATCTACTCAAGCATCTACTTAAACATTTCTCGCTCAAAGTGGTGTTATCTTCAATGATTTAGATTACTTGAAAATGTGTATAAGGTATGCAGTGTACTCAATCAAATGAGTGAAGTTCACATAGACGATACCAATTGATCTTACACTCATTGAGGTGAACAGATTGACCAGCTCGACACACTCAGGTTGGTCGAATGGCTAACTGGTTTGACAATAGGTAGGGCAAACTAATTAGCAGTCAATCAGGCTCCTTTAATGCTTAAGTCAATGAAGTTTGTTAAGAGAAAGAGATCAGGTTTAGATTTAAAAAAGCAGATCGTAATACAACATTTACTGAGGTATTCATAGCTGAGGGTAGTGAATGAAGGTAGTTGGTGACTAATGAATCTGATTCTACCATTTGACTTTGCAGTAATGGCCATATGAGTGCTCACATAGTCAATTGACGACCACGTTGGCTTTATGCACTGCCATACTGTATAGAGTGACTCTACATTATCCAATGTAATAGAGTTTTCTGTATGCATATATATATAGACACACACATGATTAGAAGAGTCAAGGATACACTGTGATCAACCTTATTTGTGTAATGTGACTATATGTCTTCTGATCTAAGTACAAGAGTTTTCAAGAAATTGTTACCTGAGCCCAGATGGACCACAACCCAGTGCGCAGAGTAGCAATATATGAATGGAGCACAGGATACACAACTGTTGCTGCAATTCCAATTGTTGCACTAATACCACGTCCTATGGAAATAACATATGCAGGTATTCCTTTCCATTCTAGAGTAGCCATCATCAATGTCCCAAAGCTGTGTAAGGAAAGATAAACATACACCAGGAATGGCCTTTGTGTTAGAATAGATAGTCCAACACGGAGGATTTTAAAAATAAAATATGAGCTAACATAGAGAATGACCTCTACACTTATAATCAACTGTTTTTAAATTAAATTTCAATATTGGCAATACGATTTCTATTTTCTAAAATGGGAACATGCAATCATATGAAAATAACTAGGGTATGTATGCATGTAGACGGTAAATCAAGTAAACACCAAAAAAAAGGAAAAAAAGAAAAAAGAAGTAAACACCTTAGAACAGTGTAGTAGAGTAAAGCTAGAGCCACTGCTGGAAGAACAACTTCCTGCTTCGAGTATGTAATCCATGCATCTATCAATGGAAGTTTAGAGATATTTGCTGCAACTCTCCTTCTCCAGGTGGAAGGACTTGATTTCAGATGTCTCTCCTGGCTGCCTTCTTCACAAGTCCTGGCATCATGCTGCTCTACACCAGGTGTATATCCCAGACCTAGACTCTCTTTCTGAAAAGGCTTCATGTTTCTCATTTTGTTGGTCTCTCCCAGAGCTGGAATTCCATTGTACACGGATTTTAGAAGCCAATACTCCAACCAAACTGATACCGTGTTCCATAATGCAAACATCACTGCTGATGCTCTCAGAGAAATGAAACTAATGACGAATCCTGTGAAAACAGGAGCTAGAAGTTTGCATGACAGGTCAATCCCTCGAATGATGGAGTTCATCTTGGTTAACACCTCTGCAGGCTGACCACTTGAAATCACAACCACCCTGCAACAACAAAAATCTGTGTGATTTCAAAAGTTGAACTATGGTATTTCTTTTTATTACAAGTTAAGGAATTTGTCATATTAAATACATAATGGGGAATCAAAACTTCTGGTGAGTCGAAAACAATTGTAGAATTGCAAGAACAAAAGAAATGACAACCAAATTTGTGACACAGAAAGGAAAATATGGTAGATTTAATCTACAAGAAAGCATTCAAAAACATCTGTGGAATGTATTCGCAATACAGTAGGCTATAAATTTTATGATTTCTTAACAAAAAAATCAGATATCTGCAAATATGTTTGAGCAAATATCAGCTCTAGAACATTTCTGCATTGCTCTAAATCAATTACCACTCTTTTTCAATCAATATGGTACCAGCAAGAGTAGAAAGCACACCAACAGCACCAGAGACGTTAGTGAGGAGGACTAATAACATAAACAACGTATAATAAGTTGTCCTTAGACTGGTGAAGACCAGCAATGCCACAACTGCACCTCCGGCCAACATGAATGACAGGTTCTGTGTCAAGAGCCAAAGCCGTAGAATCTACAATGGAAATGGAAGATGATCAGTTTGGGAGAAGTAGCAGTCCGACCTCTGATATTGATACTCCCACATACCATTTTCTACAATCATAGTCCAGTGCTAACCTGTACATAGTTTAACCTGTCAACCAGTCTGCCCACAATTGGTCCAAAGAATACAATGGATGCAGATTCCACAACTCCATACAAGGCAGTAAAGAGCAAAGAATCAGGCCAGATGTCTATCATGTACAATGCAACGGAGAATTCCCACATCCTATTCAAAGATGAAACTGCTAAAATAAGTGAACAAGTAAATTACCGAATGCCCTCTATGAGTTCAGCTGAAATTTTATTAAAGTTTAAAGCACATCCATACCATATTCTCATGATTCAAACTGCAACAAGACCAATGTTAAAGTGAGGGTTGGTAGCATATGTATGAATAGAATGAGTTTCAAGGACTTTTCTTGTTGGACCAGAAAAAATAAAAACACTGTACAGGCAAACAAATTTTACTCTTGCTAGCTGAAAATTTTGAGGGAACTACAATCAGAGAAATCATGGTCTCATCCTTGATGTACAAACAAATTTTTACTTCTGCTGGCTGTTCTTTTGAAAGAGTAGAGAAATTTTAATGAAAGCATCCCCCAGTCATTCTGAATAGCAGAAAAAACTGGTAAAGAGGAATCGCCAAGACTTCAAAAAAACAAAAACAGGCATAGCCAATGATCAGACCAACGTGTACGGTATTGGGGGTTCAATAACAAACAAAATCCCAACAAAATTTAACTAGACCAACGAACCAGACGATTGCCACAACCCTTTGAGGCACACGGCGCTGGTAGATTGACATACCCCACAACATAAAAGCTTGATACTTGGTCGCTTCCTTCAGGTCCCAAACTTGGGAAGACAAAGCAGAAGGCAATAGAGAAGAGATGGCATTCATTACCTTGCACCCCATCTCGCCAAGAAATGACCAGCATACAGGAATCGGATCAGAGAAGAAGGGGAAGATTGCCCCGAAGTGTTGGGAAGCAGAAGAACCTCCCTGCTGCTACTCTCCGCCATCGGTACGAAGTGGTAACTCTATGTGGACGGAGAAGTACAGAGATTTGAGGCACCCATAAGTGGTAATTGGCAATTCACGCTTGAGGATGACATGCTTGGACTATCCTTTTTATGTTGCAGGAGAGATTAATTAAAATAATCCAAGCCTCGCTCTCACACTGGATCTTGCATGGAGATCGATGGGATTCGTTCGTCACAAAGGAAGGATATGTGTGTTTGATGAAGCGAGAGTATCTTAAAAAAAAAATTTTTACGTTAAAAAAATAATTTTTGTCAATGACATTTGTGTAAAATAATTTATTTATTTTAATATAAAAAAATTTACCTTAATATTTAAGTTAAAAAAAATTCATTTTAAATTATTTTTATTAAATACTACATAATTAAAATTAAATTATTTTTAAAAAAGTCTACCCTAATATTTAAGTTAAAAAAATCCACATTGAATTATTTTTATTAAACACTACATAATTAAAATCAAATTATTTAAAAAAAATCTACAAACTTCTTTTAAATTTAATCACCGTATTCGTAATTAATGAAAAATTAATTAATTTTTATAAATTAATTAATACAACAGTTTAAAATATACGTAAGTAAATTTTTAAAGTTAAAGAAAAAAGAGTATACACGTCTTTTTAGGTGATGAGAGAGAGTGTTTTTAAATTTTACCTACATGAAAGAGTGTTTTTAAATTTTACCTATATAAAAGAGTATTTTGTTAAAATATCGATCTTTTAATACAATCATCTGATCATTTAGTATAAAATATTTCTTCTCTCATTACGATTACGTGTGAACTTAAATATTCAAGGCAATTGGTTAAAAGAGTAAAATGATGCTATTTTAGTGTGGTGAGAAAAAAATTCAAAATTTAATTTAGACAAAGATGGTACCAATCTATATTATATTCATTACACGTGGATGTTAAGATTTACATCAGAGTGATTATTATAGTGAAATAGTATTAATCTATATTTTTTAAACAAATAGTACTAATCTATATTATAATCAAATGGTAATTTTTTTAAAGAAACCATTAAAGTAATATCTTAGTAGTTAAGAAATTTTTTATTAAAATTTATAATTTTAGATTCAAAATTTTACTAACGCAGTAGATTTATTTTAAAGTAATAATTTTTCAAAAAGACTATAAAAAAGTCATTATTAATTTATTTTACGAGAGAAACGATAGATAAGATAGGAATCTCCCATCTTCAAGATAAGCTGCATCAGTGCATCGGAAAAGTCATGGGCTTCTGAATTTACTTTAGTTTGAGAAAAACTGCGATGGAATATTCGTATGTGAGAGATAATTGTAAACAGACGGAGGCTCACCTCACCGTTCTTGTCACGTACAAAACGTGATGTTTTTACAAATGAGATGTTTTTGAGAAATATAAAAGGTTATCCCCTTGTTCTAATTTTTTCTTTTAAATGAGATATGATTATATAATTGGTTAATTTATATTGTAATCTTTTATATCAAGATTTTTTTAACTTATTTTAACTCATATTGAGTAAGTTTTTTTGATTTAATAATTATCGCTAGTTGAAATTTTAAAAATAATCACTCAATTAAAAGACATTTAGATCAAGAACTAGAACTTACTCAATTCAAGTAAAAATTTTATCTTATATTTATAATAATCTAATATTAAAATCTCTTTCTTTTACTTTCTTATATATTTGTAGAAACATATGAAGACAATAGTAATGTTTTCGTGTAGGTGGGTATGAGACCAAACCAAATCATATAATTATTCTTCAACGACGAAGGCAAATCAACAATAATACAAAGCCCCATGTTATCATTCTTCTCCAAGATCACACGGTAAGAATATTTACATCCTTCTCAAATTATCCAACCTTGCCTGTAGATCATTATCTATGCCACCGTCTTCTGATTCAGCTTGAGCTACCTTGCTTGCCGATGCAGGGGCAGCTACTGCAGATGACGGAGCTTTCACAAGCTGAAAGTATGAAAATGAGTTTCAATACACTGCTCGTGAGGTAAAATACCATGAAAGGACAGACATTTGTAGAAGGAAAACGTGACTGGAAGATTAAACAGTACCTCTTGGTTGACATCTATACCAATTTCATCAAGAACCTGGTTGACTAGCTCTTCCGTTTCTTCTTCTTCTTCATCTCCTTCAAGAGCATCGTCAATGGCATCATTCATTAATTCGGAAGTCATTTCCATCCTCTCATTTTGCCTCTCAAACTCTTGCATTATCTTCTGCAATGCTGGTAAATTCATCTGCTTATTCATCTGGCCCATTGCCTTAGTAACACCTCGCATGGCCTCACCCATTGTTTGGGTTGATTTCAGTGTCTGAATATATGCACATTATTTGCCAAATGAATGATTTTTTCAAAGGAAAAATTATATTAATTGAAATGCTTGCAAATATACAAGATGGTATTTAGTTGTCATACCTAGCAAACTTCCTGATAGACAGAAGAAATATGAACCTCATTTTCATCCATTCTACTCCTATGGGCTACATCTCAATAGATTTCCTTATCTTTACCAATGAGAGAAACTAAATACATAGAATTGTCCATAGTTACAAGGCAACTATGGGCTACACCATAAGTTCAGCCTTCATCCTATTCATTTTGAAGACTTTGGATTCTACAGTGCATGTATATAATCCTAACTCAGATTATAATTTGAACTCTAGCTTTATCGTCAGCAACTAACTTGCAACATAAAAGACTGCACTTGAAAAAAAAACTAAAACCACCTTATTGTTGAAAGTCTCTCCCATATGTATAAAAATGAGAGAACCATTATAATGTAAGAATACATTGAGAGACAATTATTATATTCATGGATAATTATAGCATCATAATAGCATCCTATATATTAAGAAAAAATGCTAATGGATTAAATTATCACCTGAATTCTAAGTGATACGCCTTGGAGCTGTGATTTGAGTTGGTAGAACTTTGTGATTTGATGTCGGGTTCGGATGAGGTCTTTTGCCATTACCTTCACAGCTCCCTGTCATTAAACAGAAGAATAAATGAATGCATGTAGCAAAAGTGCTAATGTTAGACTCGAGTTTCAGTTGCTGATTGGTTGTTCATGACAATAACATTTCATTGATAGCCATGTGCAATTAACAGGAGCTCTCCAAGAAAAAGGTAAGGAATGGCCAGCAAAAGGCAATATTAGTCATGGAGAAAGAAATACGTTCATGATCAATTCACTTCTATGCATAAATTTGAAATGCACTAAAAAGATTTAGAAGCAAGCATCTAGTATACCTCATGATACCTAATAGTAATAATCTGGACACTCCTATGTGCATCTATATTATCTATAATCTGGACACTCCTATGATACCTAATATTAATCAACATAGATTTGTGGATAAGATTTACATTGTGAATTTCATGGATAATTCAGAAAGAAACAAATGTAATTTGGATTGGAAAATAATACCACCAAAAATTCACATGCTTAAAGAATCATAACTAAACAATGTCAATCAATGCTTTAATTCTACTATGTGAGGTCGACTGCATAAATCATTTTTCTCCATTTTTCCATTTGAAACTAAATATTTCATTAAATTGTATAATTTAAATCTTTTTTTAATGTATTTAACTAAATAATTTTTAAATCTTCATTTATGTCTTTTAATTTTACCTATATTCATTAATTCCTCTTTCTTCAAGGGTACATTTATAGGATTTCTATGTGATATGACCAAACTATCTAAATGACTTTTCTCTTATTTTAGCCATGTTGAGGCAACTCTTATCTTATTCTGAATTTTAACTTAACTCTAATTGTATTATCACTCATCCATCTTAACATTTACATCTCTATTATACTAACTTTATTCACATACTCGTGCACTCAACAATTTTTTCACAAAGTATTGGCAGCAAATAGATGTCATGTAGAATCTTTTGATTTTAAAGGTATTTTTTTATCACATAACACTTCAAAGGTCTCTCTTTATTTTTTTCAACCTATTTTAATTCTATGAATAATATCGTTTATAATTTCTCTATTATCATTATTAGATCCTCCATATGATTTTCACTGATTTAGAAAATGCTTATGATATAATACCTAAAACCCATTGTGATGGGTTTTAGAAAGAAAATGAATACTCATAGGATGAGGATGTATTAATATTATACAAGACATGTATGAAAAAGAAGTTACTAATATTAAACCTATAAGAGGAGAAACTAGGAAATTTCTAATACATGCAGGTTTACACCAAAAACATCTCTAAGTCCATATATGTTTGTTTTGGTTATGGATGAAATAAAAAAAAAATAAAAGGAAAAATGCCTTGGTGTATGCTATTTATGACAAATTTATTTAATAAAAGTAAATCAAGAATTAATTCTAAATTAGAATTATGAAGAAATACTTTAGATACCAAAGGATTTAGATTGAACATTTCGAAAACCAAATATATAAGCTATAAGTTCAATGAATATAGGAATAATGATGAAGGTATATACTTTATGAAATTCATAAAAGTACGAATTTTAAATATTTAATATCTATAATAAGTGGTAATGGTAAAATTATAGAGTATGTTATTCATTGAATTAAAGTGGGATGGATGAAGTAGAAAAATACTCTCAACATATTATGTGATCGGAGGATACCCTTAAAATTAAAAGGAAAATTTTATAAAACTATTATTCATCTAGTTATATTTTATGACTTAGAATGTTGGATTGTAAAGCATGACTATATACAAAAGTTCGTGTTACAAAGATTTATAGGTTTCAATAAATGAGTAGTAATATTATAATGGATTAACTAAAAAACATTTTTTTAAGAAAAGAGGAGTTACAACAATTGAAGATAGGATAAGAGAAAATCAGCTTAAATAGTTGGTTATATCTTAAAAAAATCAAAAAATGTACTACTTAGGAGAGGAAAATTAATTAGTATGGAAGAAACTAAAAAAAGTAAAAGAAGGCCTAAAATTACTTGATTGAGAATTGTGAGAAAAGATTTAAAGTTATATAATTTAAACGAAGATTTGACTGTAAATAGAAATACATGAAAAAGAAAGATTCATGTAGTTGACTTTATGTAGTGAGATTATGACCCAGATTGGTTTGTTGTATCACTAGTATAGATCTTGAATTATCTAAAAGTGCTACTTTTAAAGATTGTTTGACCATCCAATTTATGTTTTAATCATTATTCCTACCATTACTAAACTTACACTTCCATGTATTCAATCCTTGCACTAAATGTCACATTGTAACTTTTTTATCATTGATATGTTGTATGTTTACAAGTTCAAGTAAAAATCAACAAGTTTTTAGCAATATAATGTGATTTTTATATCTAACACAATTAAGATGAACATGCCCTTCCTTTGGAAAAAGAAAATTAAAAAATTATTGGTTAAAAGGAAGAAAAAGGGAGAGAGAGAGAATGAGAAGATAATAGATGATGGGTAGTTATTGATAAGTAAATTTACATATTTGTAATATCATCAAGAGATATGTTGAATTTTTAGCAAAGGACAATTTTAAAATTTTAGACCCAGATGTCAGTATGGCCTACAAAGTATAAATTTTTATCCACTATCGTGGTTATCTTGTGTGATATGCTGTGCCATTTTGTGCTTCATTATATGCAAAAATATGAGTCTGTACTTGTGGGTCCCTAGTGGACATAATCTTCAGATCAAAACACCATTACGTCAAAAACAAATAATCACTTTAGAAATACGAAATCTATGGATTCTGTGATTTTTCATTTGATAATCAATATCAAGGAATGGAAAAACAATCTGCAATAATCATTTCTGCTCTATTTTGCTCGTCAGTTTTAGAACAATATGCAACATGAATTTACATACATTTTTTGTCAGTTTTAGAAACTCATTGGAGTAATTTGTGGTAAGACAGGTTCTTGAAAAGTAAATCCACAGTTAGTTGGTGAATTGGACAGGCCTATTGGTAATTGGTTCACAATTGGACCATCTGGCCAGTCCAATCTGATTTTTTTGTATTGGTAATGGCTTCACTTGAGTTTGGATCTAATGTAAACCATAAAGCAGAAAAGAAGGTGCAACGCAATTTTTAAATGGCTTTTATTCACTAATATGAAAATTTCGACATGTAAACAAAATTGTCGTCACTGATTTAGGGGTTTATATGTAAACTCCTTCTAAACTTCAATGCATAGAAATGAAAATGGAACCAAGAAATCACTTGCCTTGGTCGGTCAGCTACATGACATCATAAAATAAGGTGTTAATTGAAAGAGGGTAAATTTCCTAGTGACACCTTGATTTCTTTTCTTATAAATATGTGGGAGGGTGAAGATAACCATGTAGATTTTATTATTAGATGACCTTAAACAAGTATAAATATTTTTTACTTAAATTAAATATGTATTGATTGTTGATCTAAATGTTTTGAAACGCAACACTTTTTTATTAAATTTAAGCCAATGATTTTTAAATAAAAATATAATAGTGAAAATAACTTTTATTAATATAAAAATTTAATAAATAATATATTATAGTATAGATTAGCTAATTATATAATAATTTTAAAATTTTAAAATAAAATATTGATACAAAATGTGGCACCATCAGGAAACTTTCCTGGTGGTGCCACGAGAAAAGATTAAATTGTAAATGAAAATATACAAATTTAAGCGTCACGTTCCAATTTCTTGTTTTCACGCTTCAAGGAAACAACAGAATTGTCATAATTTTGAGCTACAAAACATGCTGAACAAGTACATACTATTTCGCGCTATGCCTGCTTCCAATTTTCATTTTAGAGTTCTTATCCGCACACAGTTTGGACCCGTATGATCATATTATTTGAGACAGACAAATACAAAGAGATATTGCACTCCGAAGTAACAAGCATCCTCACACAACGACCAAAACCCTAAACTGAGAGGGCTATATTCATTTTTCAACACTTCAAAAATAAAAGACTCGATTAACAACTGCTCAATTTTAAGAAAAGAATTTGACGAGGAAACAAATCTGAGGCCCCAATACGAATATCTACAATCGATTTGCACAAACGTTTCGGCTTTTTTCCGCGGCTCAGGGCAGAAAAAAGGGGAAAGACATATAAAACAAAGGATCAGGAATATTATATGTGAATACATACCATTTGGCCTTGCTTGGCAGACTTCTTAATCTCCGCGATTAGCTTCTTCTCCTGGGTTTGGAGGCCCATCCTCTCCCTCTCGATCTCCCTGATAGATCTATCCAGCATCCTCTTGTTCTCCCGCAACAACTCTAAACAGAAATAAAAAAATAAAAAATAGAAAACATGACCAGAAATAGATCCAAGGATTCCACCGGCCTGCGAATCGGTACCTTGGGGAGTCTTTTTCTTGCCGAAGAGGAAGCTCATGGCGACGGCAGTCGGAGGAGCAGAGAGCAGGAGATCCGTTCCTGGAGCTGGAAGAGGAGGAGAAGATTTTCCCTGGTTCGAAGCTCCGCGCCGTCGGATGCCTCAGGAATATCGAGGGAGTCGTCGACAAGCGAACGGCGGGGAAGGTGCGCACCTCGGTTTCTTGACTTTTCTTCGCTCGTACGTTCTACGCGGTCCATAACTGGTTTACGTGAAAAAAAAAAAAAAAATCTGATTTGGGTGGGACCGGGAAACTAATAATTTCATGTAAAAATTATTCTTTAAATTTTAATTTTACGAAAAGTTTTACGTATAAATTTTTATCCTGGTAATTATTATATTACTTTAATTTCATCTATTTTTGTTATTTTAAATTTTAAATTTATTTAACTTAAAATTGATTAAAGCTCTTTCTAATTTTTTAAAAAATTTATAAAATTTTGAGTGATGTTTTCTAATTTTTAATAACAAAATTAAAAATTTTAAAAAAATGTACACTTAAACATTTTGAGGTGTTCATGTAATGTTGAAGTAATTGTTATTTCGAATAAAAAATGAATTAACGATAGATTCCAAATATACATGCATAAAAAGGACAGTCTACAAAAAATGAATGAGAGAATTTCAAGCATTTTTAATTATCATAAGATTAAAATATCTTATTCTTTTATTTTTAATTATCATGAGGTTAAGATGAGGGGGGTTGTGGTTGATGGAAATATTGAAACGAAAACAGATTTTGAAAGACATTTAACTTTTTAATGTTAAGTAGAATTTAATTTTTTAAATTTTTATTGATAAATCTAATATAAAAGAAATAAATTTTTCCTTTTCCTTTTTCGTATTATGTAATTACATTTTTATTATATATCATAATATTTTACAATAATTTTTATATTTTTTATTATTTATAAAATCAAATTAATATCATTAACTTTTATCATAAATTATATATTTTATTATAAATAATAAAATTCTAACTCATCCACGGAAATATCCAAACAAACGAAACTGTAACCCTCCTCGCCCATAGCCCTCTCTCGGCAGGTGAAACGACAATGACTGATGATGATGTTTAGTCAATTCGAAGTGGAAAAAATAAAAAAAAATAAAAAATATAAGAACGTATAATAAATTGTAAACTTTTATTTATTTTTCTAATTTTAAAACATATTTAATTGTTATTGTACAAGAATTAAGTTTTGTGATATATTAATAAAATCACAAAAATGTAACTTAAATCTACATTTTTTGTCAAATTCTAATGTCCTGTATTTTTTAAATTTTCACTTATACTTTTCATTTCTATTTTTAATTTTCCTTTATGTCTGTACTTTTTATTTCAATTAAACACTAACAAACATTGAATAACATGATTTGTACTTACCACCGATACATGTTTCTTTATTTCTCCTCTCAAGTATGAATAAATAGATGTCACCAATGTTTAAGTATAACTCTCTCCTTCGTATTTAAGATTTAGTATTTAGGATTTACGATAAAATTTAAGATTTAAAGTTTAATTTTGTTAATTGATTAAGAAGTATTATCTTTTTTCTATTTTTTTCAGTTTTTTGCGATAATTTATAGATGAGCTCAGACGATATATATATATATATTACCTGAAAGGTAATATTGAAATCCGTCGTTGGTTTTTTGTTATTTTTCTTTTTGATAATTTAAGAAATTGTGCTTTTTGCAGTGCTGTCAACGAGTAATAAAACCACCGAGTGATTGTGAAATTTTTTTAAGACTTTAAAGTTTCGAATTCAAAATATTACTTAAAAAATATTATCTAAATTTTGTTATAAATTTACGATTATAAAAATATTGTTAAGCCTAGATAGATTTAAGATTATACCTTACAATCTTAACACATTCCTAAAAAAACGATGGGTAATAAAAAAAAACGGACGAAGCAGTGAAGGCGAAAGACATGGAAATTTGGGCTCCTCCCCCTCCGCTGATCCATCAGAATGACGCAAAACAAGGCAACTCTTTACTCTTACCAACACCTGCAGAAGAACATATTTCACAATGACAAACTAATCAAGGTATATTACATGGCCTTAGCAAATTGCCTGACATCCACTTAAACTGGCAACAGTATCTACACCTATAATAAATTGGTGAGCAACAAAACAATTGAAAGAATCATACACGTGGAGAAAGTTGAAATGACCATCAACTATTGTATCCACACATACGGAAATGATCGGCAAAATACCATTAAAAGCAACAGTAACTATGATCACATAAAAAAAGATAAACCAGAATCCATGAATGGAAGTATTATACAATACTGGATCAATTATTCATGTTACAAAAATAAAAGCAATATTCACTATTTATTTAACATCAAATACTCCAGCTAACTTCTGCACTTGCTTCATGGAAGTAATGTAAGTTTCAATAAAGAAATGACTATACCAATACTGGAATTAGCTTCTAACTAAATTAATGGTGACAATAGGTTTACGTGGATTTATAAATAACAATAAGTACAGACCCTGTCACATTTAAGTTTGATACAATAATTTACACCAATGGTTTTATACATTACTACTCCAAAAATAAGTCAAATATGTAAACACTAATGCTGTCAGAAATGCATATATAAGACAGATGTCTTCGATATGTACATTATGCATGCTTCAGCCAAATTTACTGCCTACGTCCTGTCGATAAAAGAAGACATTTGTTATGTTACACTAATGATATCATGTGCAATTAAGTATGAAATCATCAAAATTCAATATATTCAGCACATCCTTACCTTTCTTGCCCATTTGCTGATCCTTGTCCATTCTTTGTGCCATTTCCAACCATCTAGTCTATGTTGTTCCTGGTCTTATAGATAAATATGCCTCCCTATTTGATTGTTTGCAAAAGAATAACAACGCAAACACCCAAAAATTAGATTCTGGGTCAATCCCATCTTTAGCCATCACTTCCATGCAATTCTCATATGAAGCATTTTCTCTCGCCTCATCAAACTTTAAAATCATTTTGTTGAATGAGTTGATATTCTGTAATGCAATATCCTTTGCCTTCTTCCTTGTTTTTTTTTCTCAGGAGATTACACTTCAACGGTTATGGATCTTCGATGATATTTTCATCTTGTTCTGTATGAGGAATGTTGCAACTAGTTGGATCATATACCGGGAGGGTAGTTGTCCCTGGAATATGTATCATGTTTGATACTACTTCACCCTTGGTGTAACCCACGGTATGTACTGCATTTCTTGGTGGGAAGACAATATTAAACCAATATATTAATAGACCTTGAATCTGAAGCATCACTTGCATTGCTTCGTCCAGTTCCATTTCAGAGAAGTTCCCATGTTGAAGGAATTACAACAAAGGCTTATTGTGCAAATGGCGAAAACTGTGTAATACATATGATGCACAAACAATATTGTAATTAAAAACTTCTTCCGTATGTACTGCATTTATATATATCTATATATATATTACAACATTGATTAACAGTAAACCCTATATTTTATATAAATATTTATAAATTTTTTTAACATAATCCAGGCATAAATACGATCGTTTATTGTATATTGAATACTATAAATTAATGTCTTTAAATTGTAAAATAAATTTGTATATTTTTAACAAATAGCATGTACCATATACAACTGGATTTATTACAAAAATGAAAACTGTTTAGGTTAATAATCGTAATAAAATGCTAATACCAATGACACATTTTGTTTTCCTGGATATCATGTACTTCAAATATCATGCATCATAAAATCAATCCATAGAATGAACAAGGAAGGAATTATTTTTACCATGTTACACTTTTCAAACCAAGTCCAATTAATGTGTATTCAGGTACGGCAAAACACTTACAAATATACAGTATTATGTTTAATGTTGAAGTTAATCCATGTTTTACAAGATTTTATTGTTGACAGTAGAATTTCTATAATATGTAAAAAAATCTTTAAAAAGTTTTCATTTTATAATTTCCTTTTCCTTTTCTTTTTACGTTTTCTAAATTTTTATTTTTCATATTCCTGGACTATAAATGAATAATTATCACTTATTGATAAATTAAAAAGATCGATATTACAATTAACAAATTAACCTATTGTAATAATAGAAAAGAATATACATTTTTAATTAATAGGTAAAAATCCATTTATCAAGTCTAACTTTTATGTTGCGTAACTAAATTGTAATTAAAAAATAGTATTTATAATTTTTTAAATTTAAACCTCGAATATTTTTTAAAAAAAGTGCCACGCAAACGATGTCAACCATCTGATGATTCCTTGACACATCACCAACCGTTGGATCGAAAAAGAACTACCACGACCGGTATCTTGCAGTCTTCCGTCCCTGTGTAAACGTGGGAAGTCTCGGGCAAAGGAAAAGCTCATCTCCACGTCTTCGAGGAGCCGAAGGACGCGAGGTAACACGGAGGAGCCGGCGAGCGGCTCGACGCTTATGCCGGCCTTCCTCAGATCCGATTCTGTTCCTGACTCCCTTCCCTGATCTAAACCCTAATTCTTCCCCATTCTCTCGATCTACTGCCAGAACCTCCGGATCCGTTCGGTTCCAGATCTGAACTTAGCTCTTGCTTCGGCGATGTCGAACGGGGACACGATCCCGCTGCACCCCTCGTCCCAGTCGGACATCGACGAGATCGAGAATCTCATCAACGCCAGCGTCCAGTCCGCTCCCGCCACCGTCCTCCCAGCCAGGCCTCCCAGCCCGCCCCGTGCATCCATCCCCGTCTCCTCTTCTCCCTTCATACAATCCAACATTCCCCCACCTTCCACACAACAGACCAAGCCACCCCCACCCCTTCCTCCGGTGTCTTCTTCTCCTCCTCCTCCTTCTGTTCCTTCGGTGCTCCCGGTGTCCGATCGAGGCCAGAATATCGCGTCGGGCGGGTTCGGTTCGGCCCCCAACACGCTGACCGAGCCGGTATGGGTCACGGTCAAGAGGGATTTGTCGAGGATTGTCAGTAATCTGAAGCTTGTGGTTTTCCCCAATCCCTTCCGAGAAGACCCCGGGAAGGCTCTTAGGGACTGGGATCTCTGGGGCCCTTTTTTCTTCATCGTCTTTCTCGGCCTTGTGCTTTCTTGGTCTGCTTCCGTCAAGAAGGTTCGTACATTCGGTAGTATTTTTGTGATGCACCCTGTAGCCCATTGTTGACAAGTACCTTTTTTTAGAGATAAAGTTAGATTTTTGTTACGATCATCTTCGTTGTATCTTTCTATTTCTCCCTTTAGTGCATTTTTTTCCTCTACAATTACTAACATTCGAACTTAGGCCCGACGAGCCAATATTTGAAACAGCCACAGCACAACATCGGGTGTATACATTTCGTAGTATACGGTGCCTCTGGTTCTCGTGATTTATTGCGCGCGCGCGCGCACACACACACACACACTCTACATATATTGGTAGCTTCAAATTTTAATAATAATGTTATTCTGTTGTAGGTACCCATATTACATCAAAATTGTTCTTACTTACTTTCATGTTGTTAATGGTCTTATATTAAATGAGCTAACGATATGGATCTAGAATCCCGATGATTATGCCGCTTCTACTTGCGATTTAATTTCATATTCTCTTCGTGCATTCCATTTTACACTTGAATACGATTTTGGAATTGTGGAACATAGACAAATCTTCTAGTATCCCAAAGAAAAATTCTCTTCTGTCATTAGCTGAAACTATCTTCTTGAATCCACAACTTCAAGACTGATGTACAGGATAACAAGCCCACTAGTGCTCTGCTTTCCCAAATCTGAATAGAAAGTAGAAATGTAAAAGGTGGGGAATCTTGGGTGGGGGACGCTTGAGCTCAAACATTAGTTTGGCAAGCTGAGTAGGATACCTCAGAGACGGTATTTTTTTTGCTTGTGATCCTAGTTCCCTAGAAATCCACTACACAATGGACTGCTAGGTGATAGTAGTTTAGGGTGCTTTTGTCTATTTCACCAAATACCATAAGAAGTAGAAGGTTTTTACTGAAAACGGTAAGGGAGAATGATACAACTAGAAATGCAAGAAGAAATATCGAAAAGATCATTGCCAAGAAAGCAAAAGAACAACAATAGAAATGAAGTATAAATGCTAGGAAACATGGAAGAGACAGGGATGGAGGATAGGTGCTTTGTCAGATCCATTTAATTGTACATATGTTTTCATGGTTTTTCCTTTTAAAAACATTAATATATACTTTTGATGGAATATTACTGAAATTTACATGTTAGTATTATTCCACTTTGTATTTTGCTGTTATTCAGACACTAATCACTTGGATCCTCAGCCTAATACTTAGATATAAAATCAAGATCGATCCAGTCATATTAATCCAATCTTAAAATTATATGAAAACTAACCCTTTATGTAAAAGTCAGTTGTCATGTCCATCTTTTTCTTTTTTCCTAAAATGCCCTAAAAAAAAACAGAAAATCAAAAACACACATGTTCTCCCTCACTCATCAACTCTCATGTTAGCAATAGTTCCTTGTTCCATACTTTCCAACAACAGCCAATGTCTTAATCCCACTATATGAGATTGGCCACATGAATCTTTTCACTTTCCATCAATAAATCCTTCATGTTCTATGTTTTATAATTTTCCTAAATTCCCCTTTACTCGAAATGCAACCCTTACAATATGCCCCATCTCTTTCTAATCCCTGAAAAACTAATATTGTGTTTGCACAATGGCTTCCCTCCAAATTTTGTAATCAAGAACTAGGCAACAATGAAGGATTGTAAATAACACATGTCTAGCTATAAAGAGGTGTACATTGCATGGTCAACACATTAACATGTGATACAATATTAGTTTACATCATTAATTTTCTACATAAAAAGTATTAATTCTAATGTGTATGTGGGTAATATGTGATAACTTTGCATGGGTCAGCCACATTAATTTTTTTCTTTCATCTATTTCTATCTATGATTAAATGTTTAATTAAAATATAGAAATTTAAATTTTTTCTCATAATCCCTAGCTAAGGATTTTATTTTTTTAGCTTCTTCTACACTAATTGATTCATCTTTAATCTCCTAAAGATATAAATAAACCGCCTATGCTAATTTTCTCTTATCTTCAATTGGTGTAACATGTACTTTTTACTTAATAAAATTGTCTTTTAGTTTATCCTTTATAATATTAACACTTATCTATTTAAGCCTACATATCTTGGCAACACTAAATCTTTGTATATGGTCATGCTTTATAGCCCAACATTCTAAGCCATAAAATATAACTAGGTGAATAGTAGTTTTATAGAATTTTCCTATTAGTTTAAGGGTAACCTTCTATCATATAACACTCTAGAAGCATTTCTCTATTTCATCCATGCTTTAATCCTATGAATAGCATCCTCTGTAATTTCATCATATAAGTATATACCTTCATCCTTTGTAATCTCGTGAATATATAAGTATATGCCTTTATCATTTATTCCTATTTTTATTGAACTTGTATTTCATACATTCAATTTTTAACCTACTCAATCTAAATCCTTTGAACTTTAAAGTTCTCTCCATAATTATAATTTAAAGCTAATTCTTGACTTTCGTCAACTAAAACTATGTTATAGCAAGTAGCATACACTAGAACATTTAGCCTTGAATTGCCTAGGTTATTTCACCCATAACCAAGACAAATAGATTAGATTTAGAAATGATCTGTAGTATAAAGCTATATCTATTGGAAATTTTTTTAGTTTCTTCTTATATAGTTTCAATGTTAGTAATGGCTTTTTCGTACATATTCTTTGTAATATCAATATATCCTATGAGTACTTCTTCTTTTTAAAACCTACCACAATAAGTTTCTAGGTATTCTATCATGAACATTTCCTAAATCAATGAAAACCATAAAATGGTCCTTTTTCTTAATTCTAAAATTTTCTATCAATTGTCTAAGTAAATGAATAACTTCTATTACTGACTATCTAACATAAACATAAATTGAATTTCTATGATTTTAGTTTTGTCTTAGTCTTTGTTCAATTACCCTTTTCCATAATTTCATAATATGACTTATTAACTTAATACCATGATAATTGTTACAATTCTATTTATGTCCCTTATTTTTTAATATAGATATTAAAAAAGTCTCTCCATTCGTCTAACATCTTACATATTTGTGTTCCATTCAACTATATTAAAAAGCTTAGTTAAACACTCAAGCCTTAATTCACCCATACACTTCTATACTTCAATAGGAATACCATTTAGTCTAATAGTTTTCCTACATTTCTTTTTCTTAATAACTTCTTTCACCTCCAAACTAATTCTTCTAAAATAACTCTAGTTTATGTCTTTTGTATTCCTAGTCAAATTTTGCATGTAAAAGTTTTCTATGGTAGATTCATTGAAAAGTTTGCTAAAATATCTACACCATATATCTTTTATACGCTTTCACAAGTTTTTATAATTAGTTTTCTACCCAATGCAAACCCTCCTTTAGCTTGCTTAAAACTGACTATAAAAGGATAAACCCCGCAGGTGGTTACATAAAATAAAATTTAAAAGACAAAATTATATCCAGTTGTCCACTCATGACAATGATTATCCATATAGTTGAACATATATTGAGCATGACCTCATTATTATCCAAACTAGTTGACGGTAAGTTGATACCCATCTAACCTTTTGTTAGTTTGTTGGGTTACACATTGTCACAGTGAGTCTCATGTTAAGAGGGCCTTTGGTATTGATAAGGCAGGTTAAATGTTAAGAAGTAAGCACTTGTGGCAGTTGGATAAGGTCCTTTCAGACATATATATCAGGTCAGTTAGTTATTCGAGTTAGAAGGGATCTCCATGCTGCTATAGTTTCAATGCTAGAATTTCATACTGAAATTTGGAGATGGTACTTTTCTGTGTTTGACAAAGTCATTCTTTCATTAGTCTTGGTTAAACAGGCTGAACTTACTGATGAAATATAGTTTAGAAGATCTCCAAACTGAAATTGTAGTTTTTGTATTGTGTCTAGAACTTCATAACATTGTTTATTTCCTTTCAATGTATTTGACATTCTTTCCTTGAAAACTTTGACACGTCGTCCACTTTTTAACAATGTTGCATATTACACACATTCCTTCATATTATCTGTTTATACTTTATAAACAAGCCGGCTCTGCTTCAATAGCTGTTGTTTTGTATTTCGTATTTTTGCCTCTAATTTGTTTTTTAGTTGTAATTCTTCCAGTCCGAGGTTTTTGCTGTTGCATTTGCTGTTCTTGCTGCTGGTGCTATAATTCTTACCCTCAATGTGCTACTCCTGGTAAGCAACTCTTATTCTGGGAGTTGTTAATTTCGTCTTGGACATCACTCAAAATCCTCTGATTACTGTTTACTTGACAGGGAGGGCATATAATCTTCTTCCAGAGTCTTAGTCTTCTTGGTTATTGCTTGTTTCCACTGGATGTTGGAGCCTTAATCTGCATGTTCACAAGTAGTGTAATACTCAAGGTAGTACTTGTGCCCATTACTTTGGCATGGAGCTCATGGGCAGCATACCCTTTCATGAGTGCTGCTGTTTCACCACGAAGGAAAGCCTTGGCTCTCTATCCAGTGTTTCTGATGTACGTCTCCGTTGGCTTTTTGATCATTGCTATCGACTAGAGACCCACAGGGACTCGTTTCATAGCTATGGGAATCTTGGCCTTGAGGTGCCATTTCATCCAATGGTTTGGATCACATCGGGGTGACCCAGATAAGATATCATGCCAAGAGTCTCTTGATATTTTTCTTGTATTTGGGAATATGGACTGTCATGTCTGTTTGGTAGCTCGAAATTGTAGAAGCCTTTTCTAGAGTGAAGTTTATACTCAAATTTCTTCTGTTTGCACGGAAAACATTCCATAGTTCAATAGGTCCTTTCACACAATTTTACCTGATATGCGAAGATGAAAACTGTATACGGTGACATCTTCCGTGTTGTTTTTTGGAATGGCTTAGGTTTATCCGTTGTTCGTTTTAAGCCCGTGCGGTTCGAAGGTAAGAGGCCCCCCAAATTGGCGTGCAACATTCAAGGTCGCCTCAGGAACTTGATAACCAAAGACGAAGAGCTGTGAGCGGTGGTTTCTTTAAGAATCTCTGAAGGTAATTTTGTAGCCCTCCCTTGAACGAAGATAGCTTAGGAGGAAATACGTTTTTCGCAATACTCGCATGGTTCAGCGTCTTTACGCAATGAACAAAAAGGGCATTTTGTGTATAATGTTAAATCACATGTTGATATGCATGTGAGTCTATTTATGCATTCGACGATACGATGTGATTAGTGAGTACATATTTTAGGACACAAAATCTCGTGCCCCTATCCATTGGACATGTATACCCGCATTGGTCAGTTGAAATATGGGTTCAACTCTTTTGCAAAACGTTAGAATCTTTTGGACGTGTATTCTGATTTAGTTTTTTACAAATTTTAATATATCATTATTAGTGTATAAATTTTTATACATAATTTTTTATTATATAATTTAATTTTATTTATAATCAAAATTTAGAACTACAGAATCCCATCGAAATTATCCTCATCCACATTGACGCTTTCTACTACCCATGATATCATCAGTTTCTTTAAGGACAAAAAAGTCAAGATTTGTATCTTGATGACCTTGGGTGATTATTGTTTATTATGTGGATATTAATCAATAAATAGTATTTGGTTTTTAGTTATCGATATAAAACTTTCTTCGTCGTCGTCGTCGTCGTTATCATCTGCTCAAAAAACGCATCACAAGCCTAGTAGTTTGAGAAGGAAGACTGGAGCAACAAGCTTCGGCACGAGAACAACAATGGAGAAGAAGAGGACGACAAGCACAACAGAGCTTTGTTGGCCACCGCCGGAGTCATCTTCAACCGTTGCTTCTACATCCTCGGCCTCGGCCTCCTCACGCTCCTGCTCCCCCTCTCACTCTTCCTACTCGCGCGGCTGTCGCAGGTGCCTCTACTCCCTGCCCTCCCCGTTGCTTCCCCCCATCGCTTCCGCTTCATCACGCCAGTCATGGAAAGAATAGTAGAGCTGTGGAAATCTTTCATCCATGGAAAGAGACTTTCAACCATGCATCTACCTCAAATTATACCAGAAACAATTAAGAATCTGAAAGAAAGAGATTTATGCTAAATTTGTAGTATGGGCAAAACGCAATCAGTGGTTGCCATAGCCCATAAGTTCGATCGTGCCCATCAACAGGGAAAAATACCCAAACGATTGTCTACTATGAAGATTGTTTTGCAGATTCTGATGCTTCTCCTAAGTCCTCATATGGCCAGCAATGTCAGTCATTTGCTATATCGACGCCAATGGCGATCGTTTACCCGTTAAAAGATTTGGTGCTGAAGACGTTAATTTGTCTAATAATATGAGAAGCTTAGGTTGATTGATGCATTTCATGAACTTAAAATAAAAAATGATCTTTTATCTGTTGCTCAACTTTGTTTCTCCGTAACGTAGAGTTTGATGATATGTATTTCATCATCATAAAAACTTCTCGACAAAGATCCAACAAATTAAGAATCGACTCAAATGGCAGAATGTCTTGTAGCTATTTTTTATAAATCATAATAAAAACTATATGTTTAGCAATAGTGAATTTGATGGATAATATATCAGGAAATATCACCTACACTGTTTATTTTGCAGATTCGAACTCCGAGCCCTTTCTCCACGTAGTAAAAGAAAAGGGTATGAAACCAGAGTTCACCTTGCTGCTTGTAGAGTTTCATGCAGAGATTGTTTTGCTAGCTTCTGATACCATTTTTCTCGTTTATATGCAGAGATCTGGAGTTCGAGCAAGAGATTACAAGAATCGGATCATACACCACAAGACCCAAAAAAGGCATTGGCAATCTGGGCTGGCAGGCATGATCTTGAGAAGCCTGTTTGACACGTCCCTGTCTGCGCTGCATTGACATTTTTACCGAAAGCTTGATGAAAAGTGTCGAATCGAGCCGGATTATGAACCAGTAGAGATCGAATCAATAGGTGAAGGCTGTTGTTCGTTTGGACAGCAAGTGGAAATACAACAGCTCGTTCCAGGTATCGGGAACACCGGGGAGGCACCAGTGACTGCAGTCCTGGGCACCGGCACCGGCACCGGCACCGGCACCTTTACTTGGACGTTTCCCATACACCGACGGGTGGCCGTCGATTCGAAGCCCGGACAAGCTGGTTACGTTCAGCAAGGTCACCGGAGTCTTCATCTCCCTCATGATTCGGTCCACGATCCCGGACTTCTCAGGTGGTCGTGCTCCGATGAGCGTGTGGTTGAGGGGCAGCGTGCTTTCCTTGCAGTGGCCACCGGAGTTCCACTCACCACCCCTGTAAAGTAGACACGGTTGATCAGAATCAGCAACGACGGCCGGAAACAGGGATGCTAAAATCGGCCGACCGGAAATGCGACGGCGCAGACGTTCTGAAGAAGACTTGGGTCCTGCGAGGATCTACGTTTCGGTCGATCCACGACGCCCATGTCGTCAAAGCTCTGGACAAAGCAGTGGAGACGTCGAGCTGCGAGTGAACATGGTCTTTTTCCTGGTAGTAGTCCTTCCTGCATCATCAAATAAGCAAATCAGCACCCTCGGTTCCAAATTATTAGTACCAGACAAGCAAATCACACACACACACACAAACGGTCACCCTGCTTTCGTTTTGTGATGAGACCACCAATGAGCAGTGTTGAACACAAGAACATCAGCACCTCTCCATCTGGAAGAACTCCTATCAACCGCGTCAATTCGCAGAGTTGGCTTGCGCTTGCGCCCCACTCTTGTCCTGCCCTCTTGAACCAGAAAATGGCTAACATAATATTCAACACTGCAGTCGTAATCCTGCGACGTTTTCCATAAAAATCACAAACTTTTCCACATTTGGAAGACGAATTCATCCTACACTCGCCTTGGATCGGTGAAACGATGAAACGATGAGAAATGATGCCATATACCACAGAAAATACACAAAATGACGAAAAATGATAAAAAAATTGACTTTTTATTATTTCTCGTACTTTCCAATACACAAATCCATAGAGTATCGATTGCGGTAGAGCATATACCACAAACTTGAAGCGATAATTCCCCTTCTCTCTGGTTATCTTCCTTCCATGGGCTTCGTACACTCGCCTTGGATCGGTGACGCCCGTCCTCAGCATGCACAGCAATGACTCCCACTGGTTTCTATTGATGGAATCGCCCACAAATACCAACCTCTTTCCTCTTAGCATCTCCAACATTCTCGCGGCGTCGAACCTGCAAATGATCACATCGTCTCCTACATTTTCACAAAGTTGCAGGGGAAAGGGAAGAAGAGGGCAAGCGTATACCTTGGAATATTGCAGTCGTCTGGCTGCCACCTCCACTTCGTGTAATCACCATCCCTTCTCCCATTTGCCTGGCAGTTGAAGCCTTCATCGATGAAGGGGCATGACACGCTTGAGTAGTGTGGGTAGCCCTCGTCGAACACCCACATTCCCCTGGAAACGTCACAAGCACCCCATCTCCCCTGTTCAGTGTTTCCTGCAAGTGTCGCAGGGGCCACCCAGGGAAACCCAGTACTGGGTTTCCTCAAGTGGGTATCCTCTGAATCCATCGCCTTCATCTCTGCAACATGATCAGAGGTCCCGGTCGACGAACCACCACCAGTAACAACAACCTCTCTCAAATGCGCATCTCCCAAAAAGGAATCTTTCTCCTTGAATCCGGACTCCGAAGCTTCGGAGAAAGAACCAACTTCCTCACCGAACCCGTTCTCCGACGAGTTTGTGTCTTCTGCATCATGATCGAAACCTAAAACATCCCTGAAAGAACTAGCCGCCTCCTCCCTAAAACTTTCTCCTGCCAGCAAACCGCCGCCTGCGACTGCCGGAAAGGAGCCGAGGCGGGCATCAGAAGCGCTGTCGCTGAGAACCCGGAAATAGAGAACGAAACAAACGAGTATGGACGAAAAGAGGGTGAAGTAGAACAGAAGGAGCCTCGTCGGCTTCTGCCAATCCATTTCCCACGGAAAGGAACAGCTCTTTCTCTCCGCTCTTCTGCCAACGCCCTGCGCTCTCACCAGATGGTGGTGGCGAAGAGATCATCGTGTGATCTCCCCACGGTACCGTGGTTTTTCAAGCTATTGACGACAGGTACATGGGTTGCTTCTTTTTTTCGAAGGAATATGTTGTGTTGGTGGTTGCTTTTCTCTTTTTTCTCTCAAGAGCCCGGCACCGCCCATGTCAGTTTCTAACCTCCTTTTTTTTTAATAGTCGTCGGTAGATCTGTAGATAGGGTTGCCGAATCCACTCTATTTGCCTCGAGACGTCGATGTTTCGGTTTAATTGTAATTTTAATTTTATATAAATTTTTATATATTATTATTATTATATAAATTTTTATAAATAAATTTATTTTTTTATAATTTATTACATATTTTTAATATTATTTACACGATTATTATTAACTCTAACTTTTCACATAGAATTAAAATTAGAATTAAAGTTTCATTAATAAATAAATTTTTTGTTTGAAAATGAAAATTTCTAACATTGATAACAGTAGAAAGTTGAAGGCTAGAATAATTAAATTGTAAAATAAAAATTTGTATAATAATCATGACATATGTAAATTTATAAAAAATTAAAACTTTTCGTTTTCAAATAAGGAAGGTTTGTGTCCTTCAAAAATTTAAAAAAAAATTGAGAAAAGTTTTTTGAATTTTTGGATATTTGTGTATATCAAAAAAAATTATGAAAAATGTTTAAATTTTTTCATCACTACGTAGATACATATTTTTCTTACCATTTATCATCCCTTGGGTCTAGAAAATCATTATAGCTTGTAGAAATTTCATCGCAACATATTTTTCTAATATTGTACTTTTTATTTGACTTCTTCTAAACTTTGTCAAACTTGTGGTTACATGAAAAATATCAATAATCACTTAACATTCACCACTCACGTCAAATAACTATCGATCTCTCTCGACCAATAGACCTTTATCGGATTCACAACTACATTGAAGTTTATCTCTGACTTAATTCCTAGTGAAAAATACTCAACCTCATGAATTTTCGATTTACCTTGTCACTCACATTGTAATTACTGTTCATCCTATCTCAACTTACGTCACCACTTAACTTCTATATTTCGTATGGACATCGTCTCTCATGTGTATAATTATAATGAAATCTAATTTTGTAAAATATTAATTAATGAATTTTTTGAAATTAAATTTTGTAAAAATAAAATTATAATAAATGTATTTGAATTTTCATTATTAATGTATTACTGTTGAAATTAAAATAAAATTATATTTAAAGTATAAAATATTTATAAATTTTATTTAAATTAACTTTTTAAAATTTTAATAATATACACAAATAATCTTTAAAAAAATTATTTCTTGATTTTTTTTCTCTTACTATTTTTATTTTTAAAATTTTAATTTCTCGTGTTTTCAACATGGACCCAAGTATCAAACACTTTGATATTTTTATACGGTTACCCAACACGTACCTATGCCGGAACAGAGTACGAGGAGGCGCCTACGGTATCCGAGAAGACAACCTTCACGGCGGACCGGCCATCTCGCGTTTGGGTTAATAGACTGATATAGCAACTATTAACTAAACAAATATGGTAGTTTGCATTTCAAGCACACCCAACTTTCCAGAGGTCACATTGCGTATGTGTTGTCAATGTAGACAGACTTTTCACACAGAAAAAGCTGCAATTATTGCTGTATGAACGTGAATCTTATGACTAATATAATTATAATGATTCCATATTTAAAAATCATATTCTATTCAACCTTTCATGTTCTGATTCCATGCTAACCTCTAAAGGATGAAAGAGTTGGTGTCTTCTACCATCATTATCCGTGTATATTTGCACTGCATAAAGCTGAATGGAATGTTTTTTAAAAAAACTTGCACGGACTTTATGGCACAATTAAAAATGCAAAATCTTTCTAGATAAATTGTCAAATACTAATGTAATAATATTCAATAAAATTTGTATAAATTTTTATTCTGTAAAATATATTTTTTAACAAATAATATAATAAAAATAAATTTTTTTATTAAAATTATAAAAATAAAAATAAAAAATTTTATCTTAAAAATTATATCAATCTAAAATAAATAAATTTCAAGTAAACTTTATCCAACAAAATCTCGATAAGATTACGGATAATGCTTTGTCATGACTGTAATCATAAGGCACGACCGGCCGGAGAGCGATTATCTTTAAAGATTAATAAAAACAGAAATAAAAAAGTGAAGAACGCTAATTTCACGTCGACCGGGAAAAGGTAGCTTCGGCAATGACATGACTTCTACCTCCCCACCCGCCGCCGACCAAATGATTCACGTACACCTTCCCGTCCACCACCGTCGCGGCCGTGGCCACCCTATGCACCGGCCCAAACCACCTCCCTTTGATCGTTCCCGTCCGCCACCCATCCACGCTCTCCACCACCCTTGCCGAAGGCATCGACCCGGCAACCACAAGCTCCGTGGGCGACACAAGCTCCAGCCCGTCTCCCATACGCAGCGAACAACCACCACCTCCCACTCTCACCGCCGTCACCTCTTCCTCCTCAACCTTGAAGAGGCAGCCGCTCGAGGTGTGGATAACGAGGAGGAACCCGTCCGGGTGGTGGACTATCCCGTTCAGTCCTATCAGGTTGTTATACCACTCCGGCTTCTGGCGGAAGGTGGGGCTTCGTATGACGGAGATGAGGTCGCCGGAGGGACCGACTTTCCATATCCTGTTGGCTATGGCGTCGGTGACGTAGGCATTGCCGGCGGTGTCTACTGCGACGTCGTCGGCGAATGATTCCTCTACGTTTCCTGCAGCACCACAATTTTCATATATATTTTATAATGCGTTATTTGAATGTGTTGGTATTTGTACGATTTTAAATCTAAATTATTTGTATGTTTACCACTTTCCTTTATAAAATCCATTTACCCTCCCCGCGTTGGATGTAAATCCTACGGTCCAAAACAAAACCCCACAGTACCTGACCCAGAAAGCTGCGTGAGGAAGATCCGTTCCCATGTCGCCAGATCGTACGCCGCAACCGCCCCATACCTACGCCCAAGCAAGTCCGCGTAGACGACCATGACGCGACGGCGAGGTCGGTCCACCGAGATCCCCAGCGACACGTTCCCCTCCACGTCCGGGTCGTGGATGACCACTCGCTCGTGCAGAACCTCGTTTGGTGCGGACGTCGCGGCGACCTCGGAGACGCCGGCGTCGAGGAAGGTGGACACGAGGAACCGACGGCCGGGAGCGTCCCACTTGGCGCACTCCCGGAACCACCCCAGGCTACGGTACTCGTACCTTGATGGGTCGTTGGTGGTGCGGCGGTCGAGGGCGACGATGGCTGCCAGCGGGATGGCGGTGAGGAGGAAAAACGCTAGCAGGGACCGAGCGGAGCATCTGCAGCGGCGAGAGCGGTGGCACGAGTGGTTGGTCGCCATTGATGTGGTAGAAGGTCCCTCTGAACGAGGATCATGCACCGTATTATCAACTAATATGTATGTAACGTTCGGGGGTGTGTTTCGTCGTGAATTTTATCTTTTACTGTATTTTCGTATTATGTCTCGTTCTATAATAATATTTATTAAATAATTTTAATATTTTATATTAAAAAATTAATATAAAATATTTATATCACGTCACCTACTTTCACCCACCCTTAATTTTGTTGCAGTGGTTGTATTATTGTTGAAAAGTAGTTGTAACGTACTTGTTATCTTTCTTAAAAAGCCACGATGCGAAATAACTAAACCGTCGAAATATTTTTTTTTAAAAAATCATGTTTTAAAAAAATACGTCAAAAATCTTATTAAATGTCGTAAGACATTTAGGTAAACCGAAGTAATAAAAAAAAAAAAATATCTCAATAAAACACAAATAAACTCATCAAATTCTCAATTACAACTATCTAAAGTAATTATTTATAACATCCTTTCATCGCACTGTCTTGGATTCTAACGAATCTAAAATAAAATAAAGCATTTAATAAGTAAAAGTCCAATAAGAATTATCAGGTCATCCAACAAAAATACAAGAAACTATAGCTACTTACAGTTAAATATAAAATAATCAAAATAATATAAACGTCATAATAGATCCAGAAAACTCGATCACAGTGAGTTCTAAAGTAATTCAAATAATAGTATTTAATAAAATTTCAAGATATGTATCGGTATTTAATAAAATAACATAAGTAACGAAATCTAGAAAATCTAATTATATATACTTTTAAAAAATTCAATTTTCCTTTTTAATTAGATTTTCAAACAATACAAATGCTTCAAAAAAAATGAAAATTTCTTTCTGCCAAAATTTTCACCCGTCACAAGCTCTCCTAAATCTCATATTGATGGATGTTGTTATGTGTATGCATCCAAAATTAAGAATGAATTTTGAGAATTAAGGGAATTTTTCAATTTTAGTTTTAATTTTGTATAAATTATTATCATCGTATAAATTTTTATCTTATAATTTACTTAAAGTATAATTTTATTTGATAACAAAAATTAATTCTCAATCAGCTAAAACATCTCGTTAATAAACTACCCTTAAGACATCTTGTGACTAACTAAAAAAAAAAAAGAATTTCACTGTGAAATCAGCGTACCATTACTTCTTGGATATTGATAATTAAAGAATGACAATCCAACCTCTGCAAACTATTGCCTACCCATTTTTTTCGAAGAGTTAGAAGGTTTTCGGAAGGCCTTTGCTGGCACACACAAAATTATTATCATTATTCGGCCAAGTTGTTGAATTCAAAATGATATTCGTAAGTAAAGGTAATTAATGCCAGGTCAGGAAGAAATCGCAATCACTCTTGGTAGACGAACAGTAATTATATACCATTAAGGCTAGCTAGGTAGGGAGCCAAGTCAGCAATACCAACACAGGTTGCTATATTAATGGTATATAATTGCTATACCATTAAGATCATGATCTTAAATCGTCGAACATCGTTGGATGGCCGAATGGTAAAATGAATGGACAGGATCTCTACACAGGAAGCACACAAACGTGAACACGTCAAAATGATACAATTTAGAATTAAGGTTATTAAGTATTTATTTTACAACTAACCGGAACCGAAGTATCAGGTTCCGATTTTTTTTGTTAAAAAAAAACTGTGCCTTGAGCACACAAAAGAAGGAAGGATGGAAGAAGTTAAAGTAAGGATATATTTGGAAATGAGTTATTTTAACTTTGAATATTATATAAAGTTTAAAGTTAAATTTTGTTATAAAGAAAGTTATATTTTATAATAAATTATAAGATAAAAATTTAACTATATAAGTTTAAACAATGACAGTGATATGTAAAAATTTGTATACAATTAAAATTAAAACTAAAAAATGGTTGTCAGCTTTAACTTTCCGTGGTTACCCTACTTGGGGAGCTTCTTGCTCTAGTTTTCAGTTTGAATATAAAATTTCGTATATTGTTGATAAATGACATTAAACTCGTGTAGTTATTTTATATAATTATTAGTCTAGTCCAATATTAATACTAGGGTGTGACAATTTTTAATATCAAAGACAGGTTTTGATAAGAAAAACCTGGATAGATAAAATGCAAATATGTCCAATGATTTGTGTCAATTAGGATGTATATATATACAAGCAATATATATATATATGTGTGTGCACATAATCACACAAAAATTGATAAACTTTGTTATGATTGGCAGATTTTGAAGCTGAAAATAGGGATAGGGAGTGGCCTTTTGATGCAATAGGGAATCGAAAGGACAAGAAGTACCATGACAACAACAAGAAACCCACAAGTGTGGTGGTTCATGATGTAGTATCCCGCATCTTGGGAAGTGTAAGTGGAAAGGCGGTCAGTGTTTTAACTATGGGCAACAATGCCACAAAAAGGCAATTTGTCCATATGTTGAAAACCTTCAAACTGGTGTAGGGTCATCTTAATCAGCATACACGCCGCCTCCATCTTATTATTATAAATTAGACACTAGTAGGTTTTCTGGAACAAGTGGAAATGCAAGAAACAATCAAGCTAGGACTTTTCCTTCAAAATTAGAGCAGAGGGGAAGGGCACCTGTGGGGGTAGGGTTTATGTCATCACAAAGGTGACGTTGCCAAGGTGGTGACAAGTATTGTTAAAATTCATTCATCACTTGCTTATGCATTGGTGGACTCGGGAGCCACCCATTCATTTATTGTCGAAGCTTGCATTTTTAGTGTGACACTTCAAGTAGAAAACCTAACATAGGACTTGTGGGTGAGAACTCCCACCTTCGGGTTCATGACAATTAACTTGATTTGTAGGGATTGTCTCATTCTAGTTGACGAATGGGAAATGCCAGTCAATCTATATGTAATGAAAATACAGGACTTTGACATCATTTTGAGTATGGACTGGTTGACCAACAACCATGCTCGAGTGGATTGTTATGAAAAGATATACTTTCATAAACCAAGTATGCCCAAACTTGATTTTGGGGGTCACAACTGACTGTCCCGATAACTATTGACCACCTTGAAGGCTAAGAGATCGATGTGGAGATGTCCACAAGGATATGTGGCAATGGTAGTGGTTGAAACTTCCGCAATTGAACCAATTGGGGGAATCCCTGTAGTTTGGGATTTCTTTGATTTATTTCCAGAGGAATTATCGAGTTATCTGATGGACAAGGCAAGGGAGTTTGAGATAGAATTGGTACCAGGGGCTAGACCTGTATCACATGCCCCTAGTTGAACTAAGAGAATTTAAGGTGCAGTTGCAAGATTTGTTAGATAAAAATTTTATTCAACCTAACACTTCTCCTTGAGGAACTCCTCCACTATTTGTCAAGAAAAAGGATGGGAGCCTACAATTATGCGTAGACTATCAAGAATTCAATAAATTAACCATAAGGAACCAATATCTGCTCCCACAAATGGATGACCTATTTGACCAAGTCCAGAGGGTAGTAGTGTTTTCAAAGATAGATTTAAGGTCGGGCTATCACCAAATGAAAGTTAGATCTAAAGATGTACCTAAGATGGCCTTCCACACCCGGTATGGGCAATATGAATTCATTGTTATGCCTTTTGACCTTATCAATGCCCCAGCAACCTTTATGAACCTAATGAACAAAGTCTTTCACCCATATCTAGATCAATTTGCAATAATATTCATAGATGACATTATTGTGTACTCTGAAACTACTTTGGAGCACGAGCAACATCTACAAATAATGTTGTAGGTGCTTCATGAAGAGAAGCTTTACGCCAAGTTATTGAAATGCGAGTTTTGGCTTGATTGGGTGACCTTTTTAGGTCATGTGGTGAATAAATAAGGTATTGCAATTGACCCCACAAAGGTAGAGGCAATATGTTCCTGGCAATAACTCACAACAATAACTAAATTACATAATTTTCTTAGTGTGGTAAGCTACTATAGACGATTTGTGAGGGGTTATGCTATGCTTGCTAAATCCCTTAATTGACTAAAAAGGGAGTGTCATATGTTTGGTCACATGAATGTGAAGAAAGCTTCAGAGCTTTGAAGGGTTGTCTAGTTACTATACATATGCTTGTCATTCCAAAGTCGGAGGTTGAATACAATGTCTATAGTGATGCTTCACTTCAAGGTTTGGGTTGTATATTGATGCAATGAGGTCGAGTGGTGGCATACGCGTCAAGACAGCTTAAGCCTCATGAGGAGGAAATGCCAATATGGTAGTAGATGCTCTACGTAGAAGATCCTACAAGGATAAAGTAAACCCTCAAATGAACCTTCAACTAAAAAAGAACTTGAAAAAATAGAGAATTGAATTAGGAGTGGCTAGCTGTGCAACTATGCTAGCAAGCATACAACTAGAGTCCACTCTATTGCAACAAATCTGGTTACAACAATCTACAAACCAATAATTGATACGGGAGTATCAAAAGTTAGCACAAAGGGACAAAACTGATTTTGAGGTGTATGGAGATGAGATGTTAAGGTATTAGAGAAGGATATGTGTATCAGCCAACCCCGACCTTAAGCGACAAATCATGGAAGAAGCTCACCAAACCATATATACCTTGCACCCAAGTAATACAAAAATGTACTGAGATCTAAAGAATAAATTCTGGTGGGCTGGTATGAAACAGGATATTGTTGAATTTGTGGCCAGATATTTGACTTACCAAAAAGTAAAGGCAGAATACCAAAGGCCAGCTAACACCTTGCAACCATTACCAATTCTAGAATAGAAATAGGAACAAATCACCATGGATTTTGTTACTAGACTACCTCGAACCAATCGGGGGCATGATGCTATTTGGATTGTGTTCATGCTTATCAATATCAACTATTTGTTGTAAAGCTATATTGGCAAGATAGTTCAACTATACAGGATTCATGCCACAATCACCTTAGACCGGGATTTGAGGTTTGTTTCAACCTTCTAGAAGAGCCTGCATTGAGCGAAAGCTCAATTCAATATGACCTTTCACCCACAAATTGATAGACAATCCAAACGAACTATTCAAACTCTAGAAGACATGTTGCGAGCTTGCACACTAGATTTTCATGGAGCATGGGATAGACACTTGCCATTGGCAAAGTTTGCCTACAATAATAGCTATCAAGCGAGCATTTAAATGGCCTCATATGAAGCTTTGTATGGGCGAAAATGTAGATCTCCCATGTATTGGGATGAAATTGGGGAAATGCAACTTCTGGGACCAGAGGCAGTTTAAGAAATTGTTCAAAAAATTCAAATAATCAAGGACCAGCTTAGAATGACCCAAAGTAGGCAGAAGAGTTATGCTGATCATCGCAAATGACCACTGGAGTTTCAGGTTGGAGACCAAGTGTTCTTGTGGACCTCTCCCACAAAAGGCATTATTCATTTTGGCAAGCAGGGGAAACTCAACCTCCGATATGTTAGGCCTTCTGAAATTACAGCTCGAGTAGATTTGATAACCTATGAGTTGAAACTGTTGTTTACTTGTGCAAGAGTGCATAAGGTCTTCCATGTGTCTATGCTGCAAAGATAATCTCATGCATGTGCTCCCAATAGAAGAGGTCCTTACTTTAATTGTGACCATGTATGAGGAATATCCTATTAAAATTGTTTATCAGAAGGTTCAGGATTTAAAAAGAAGTGACATCTTATATGTAAAGATCCAATAGAACAATCACTCTAAACGTAAAATTACTTGAGAATTAGATGAAAAAAGTTGACGAAAGTACCCTCATCTCTTTAATGTCAACCTACTCCTTAACCAAAGGTAAGTGACAATGAAGGAGTTTTGGGGACCAAAACCTATCATTAGGGGGGTGATAATGTGTTGCTTGGGAATTTTCATTTATGTTAACATATCCCTTGTTTATACCCAGAATAGTGAACTTCCCTTTTTACCCTGTTGACATATCCCTTTTTACCCTTAGAGTAATGTCGTACTCTTCTTCCCCTTGGACAGGACCTCCTAGGGCGCTGGAGACGCACTCGCCTGGCTGGAGAGAATAGCTCCCGCCGTTTTCCCAAGCAGGTAAGCCTCAGGCAGGGTGAGTGCGTGTGTGTGGCTTGGGGCAATCTTGATGTAGAGCTCCTCCTGTGTTCAGGTTACAACTCTAGGGAGACAAGGGCGGCATCGGTGGGGTATCGAGGAAAGTTTCGCTCCACAGGTACGGAAGTTCCGTCGATCTTGCCATGAAAATGTTTTTCTTTCGTTGTTGTACATTCGATCTCTGGCTCATTGCTTGAAATGTATGCTTCCAAATATATTTTTCCTCTTCTGCAAATGGTTGATTTTTGGTGGTGTCGAGTGCCACCTTTGAGATTTTCACCCCATTAGATATGAATGTTGGGGGTCAATATTTATCTTGGTAATTAGACCTTACCCTCGGGCTTTTTATGGGGAAAATAAGTTTCCTCTTTAGAACCCGGATCCACCCAAATGCCGCCTGCGTGTTCGAAAGAATAGGGGCTGCGCAGGGGAGATCGACGGTGATTCATCTGTTTCTGTAAGAAATTTGTTTCGTTCCTCAGCCCCATTGCCACTACTTTCCGTCAAAAGTGTTTTGATGTAGCCACGCTCCTGGCTGATTCATGTGGGTAATGATTTCCTCTAACGCCACCAACTGAAATATTCGTTGTTGTAGATCAAAGACCTCGAAACCTGAATCGTTGATCCGTAGCCATGGATGGACGCGAGTGTTGGCAATTTTTGTCCCTACGTATTGGAGCGTAGGAGCTGGAAGACGTTGGTTCGAAGACTGGCTTCAGCCCGTTCTGTTGTTTTTTTTTTTTTGAGATTATGATTTCTCTCCTGCTTTCATGCGTTTTAATTACTTGGTATCTATATGTCGTTCTTCTCTTAAAGGTTGATGGAAACTTGTTGAACCACTGTTTTCGGTCCGATGTATGACTTGGCTCTGCTTGGGGAGTTTCATGCTCCAATTTTCAGTTTGAATGTTAAATTTCGTATATGGTCGATGAATGTCATCATGCTTGTTAAGATCAGTTCTCTTAAACTATTGTAGTTATTTTATATAATTGGTAGTCCAGTCCAGTATAGTATCGAGGTGCGATAAAAAATATATTTGATAACAAAACATTCTAACTATAAACAATGTAGAAAGTTAGAAGTTGAGTTTCATGATCAAATGAAGTTGAACTCTAATCATGAAATGAAAAATTGTATATGAAGATTTATATGATTATAATGATTGAAAATTTATACAAAATTAAAATTAAAACTAAAAGATTATTATCAAATGCAGCAAAGATTTGGGAGATAATCATAGAAATCTCAAACATAAAAATGTGTTGGTCGGTCCTGGTACGAATAAAACTTCAATTTCCGCAGTTCAATTAACTAAAGATTTTCCTTAAAACGTTGGATTTAATTACAGTGACTTCAAATTAATAAAATCGCAACAATAAAGTAATTACTCGGAGATACGGCAAGGGCAGCAGTCACGGAATTTCAAATGGTGGTCGTTCTAACGCATTTTTGTGAAGCATATGAATAAAAACTCGAAGACGTACTATACATAATATACAAAATATTAGACATTTAAATAACTGTTGTGTGATTAACGTCTATGATTAGGATGATGATTGTCTTTTGGTTTATCCGAATCATGTGTTGAACAACCTTTCAAAACAAGTAGAGAGCAGAAATCAAATAAGATGGGAATGGTTGCAATGACGCGTAAATTGAACGTGCAGAGCGCAACATTATGGTTCTATTCAATTATAACTTTTTTATGTTTTTAACATTATTATTATTATTATACGATTTTAACATGTATATATTTATCATCTAAATTATTATATAATTCTAATTTTATTTATAAAATTAATTTCAATTTCAATTCTATTTAATTCTCAAAGTTAAAAAAATTGTCTTCAGATATATCCCACAGGTTTTAATTCGAACACAAATACGGTGAATAATAGTGGACGGCATTTTACGAGTACTTATAAATTGAATAAGATGCTTAAAATTAATTCATAGTAAGAAAATAAGATACAAATATGTAAAATTTGAGCGCAACTTTAGATGTAACCATGTAAGACTATTCCTTTATATTTGTGGTTCTACCTTTATAGCCTATATATAAATGTCAAGTTCTATTGCCATGTTAAATATTTGAAAGAACCAGTTTTCATGCTTTAACCTCTAGGTTAACTGTAAGATTCTAATCATGTATACCAATTAAATAAAACTTTGTGTGGATTAAAGCAACTTTCAAAATCTTGGCTCAACGAATTTAGTGAATTTTTATATAACAGTTTTAAGTCAA
>JAMKPZ010000246.1:0-116664 GCA_024699675.1 Amphibolis antarctica
AAAAAATGAGAAAGAGGTTGAGAAGCAAGAGAAGAAGGTTGACAAGAAGTCCAAGGAGCCTATTGTTTCAATTGCTTTGTTCAAGATTCAGTGGTATTGCAAGGGGGGCATCCAGAATATTTGACAGTGCATCTTCAAAGTCAAGGGAGTTGAAGAGGTGAAGATTGACATCTTCATGGATGGGGATGGAGCCATCACTATTGTGCACAAGGTCGACATGCATTGTGAAGGTTGTGCCAAGAAAATCTAGCACTTTGTCATTGGGTTCCAAGGTGTGGAGGTCGTGATGGTTGACGGCAGCAACCACAAACTGACGATAGTCGGGAAGGTGGATCTGTGGAAGCTCTGAGAGAGGGTTGAGGTTAAAACCCACAAACTGGTTGTCCTTGTGTCTCCCACCGATCTCCCCAAAAAATGAGAAAGAGGTTGAGAAGCAAGAGAAGAAGGTTGACAAGAAGTCCAAGGAGCCTATTGTTTCAATTGCTTTGTTCAAGATTCAGTGGTATTGCAAGGGGGGCATCCAGAATATTTGACAGTGCATCTTCAAAGTCAAGGGAGTTGAAGAGGTGAAGATTGACATCTTCATGGATGGGGATGGAGCCATCACTATTGTGCACAAGGTCGACATGCATTGTGAAGGTTGTGCCAAGAAAATCTAGCACTTTGTCATTGGGTTCCAAGGTGTGGAGGTCGTGATGGTTGACGGCAGCAACCACAAACTGACGATAGTCGGGAAGGTGGATCTGTGGAAGCTCTGAGAGAGGGTTGAGGTTAAAACCCACAAACTGGTTGTCCTTGTGTCTCCCACCGATCTCCCAAAAAAATGAGAAAGAGGTTGAGAAGCAAGAGAAGAAGGTCGACAAGAAGTCCAAGGAGCCTATTGTTTCAATCGCTTTGTTCAAGATTCAGTGGTATTGCAAGGGGGGCATCCAGAATATTTGACGGTGCATCTTCAAAGTCAAGGGAGTTGAAGAGGTGAAGATCGACATCTTCATGGATGTGGTGGCTATGAAGGGGACAATGGATGTAAAAACCATATCTAGTTGACAGGCTTAAGTGTATGATTGAGGTTGTCCAGGAAAGGGGAGAGAAGAAAGAAAAAGAGAAAGTGGTAGACAAAGGAAAAAATATGGAAAGGAAAAATGAAAAGGATGAGGATGGTGGCGGAGAAAAGAAGCGATGACAATAGCGACTCATTGTGTTAAGGACCATTGAGGCGAGGGGACTAAAGAAGACCATGAAGAACTTGGTTGTGAAGAAATGCTATTGAGATGGGTGAACTTTCAGTTGAAGAAAATGTTGCTGAGATGGATGAACTTTAGTTGAAGAAATCTTGCTTCAAGAGGCTTGTCACAAACTTTTCATTATAGGTGAAAGACGCAAAAGCATATACCTATCTTTTAAATGTTCTTGCTCCAGAACACAGTAATAAATAGGCTACTTTAAATGCAAAAGGATCTTTAGGAAGGGCAAAATTGGTCCTCGAACATGCTGATAGAATGGGTTGCAAAAGATATTTGACACCCAAAGATATTGTTGAAGGGTCACCTAACTTGAACCTTACTTTCGTGGCACACATTTTCCAAAAGGGGAATGGACTTTCTTCGCAGACACAAATCTCATTTCGGGAAAACACCGATGACACACATATTTCTAGTGAAGAGAGAGCCTTTAGACTATGGATCAACCGTCTTGGAATTTCAACACACATCTAATTCTTTTGAAGACCTCAGAAATGGTTGGATCCTCTTGGAAGCAATTGACAATATATCTCCTGGAATTGTTTGTTGGAAGTCAACAAATAGGCCTTTTATGAAAATGCCTTTTAAGAGAGTAGAAAATTGCAATCAAGCGATGAAGATTGGAAAACAATTGAAGTTTTCCCTTCTTAATATTGTTGTGAATGATATCGTTCAAGGAAACAACTTTTAAGAAACCTACGTTTCCATTCTCATGGCAAGGAGGTCACAAATATGGATATATTGTAGTGGGCCAACTTTAAAGTAAAGAAGGCAAGAAGGTGAGCGCACATGGAGAGCTTTAAGGACAAAACTCTTTCTAGTGGCATTTTCTTCCTTGATTTGCTTAGTGCCATGGAACCCAGAATTGTCAAGTGGAGTCTTGTGACAAGAGGTGAAGATGAGGAAGAGAAAAACATGAACACCACATATATAATTTCGGTGGCAAGGAAGCTCATATGCTCCATCTTTTTGTTGCCAGAAGACATAGTTGAGTTGAGTTGGCATTTGCTTGTCTTGAACCTCTTATCAGTTTTGGTGTAGTTTCGGACCTTGAAGATAAGGTCTCTCCTTCCCAGGGGAGTAATGTAACAGGTCAGCCCAACAACTGGACTAGGTTGGAGCTCAACCTACATGAGTTTAGGGTTTATAGTATTTAAGAAGTATTTTGGGTTAGGGGTAGACATCTTTTTACTTATTGTTGTTGAACATTGGTGTTATGGAGACAATTATCTCTCAAAGTAGAGCAACTATCTACCATTTCTATTGATTAATCTTCATCGTCACAGCTCCAAGATCCATTCATTGTTACAGTTGAAACACTAGAAGGAGAGGTTGGAGAAAGTTTTATTATACTTTTAAAAGGGTACACCCATACTTACATATATACTAGGATAGATAAATGGATCCATAAACGGATCCTTACAATACATGATGTCTAACACTCCCCCTTAAGTTGGAGCATACATGTCAGTCATGCCCAGCTTACTACAAAGTCTCCTAAAGGTGTTGACACTAGGTCCCTTTGTGAGAATATCTGCAACTTGATCTTCAGACCAAGTGTAAGGAGTAGATATGACTTTCTTTTAAACATTATCATGAATGAAGTGGCAATCCACTTCAACATGCTTCGTCCTCTCATGAAAGGTAGGATTGGTAGCAATGTGCATGGCAGCTTGATTGTCACAATGCATTGGCATTGGGCCACGACTGTCAATTCCCAATTCAAACAATAGAGTTTTTAGTCAAATTAATTTTGCAGTAGTGTTGGACATGTTGCGATATTTAGCCTCAACACTAGATTTGGCAACAACATTCTGTTTCTTGCTTCGCCATGTGACAAGGTTACCTCCAACATAGGTCAGAAAACTAGAAGTAGATTTTCTGTTGTTTTTGTCCCCAGCATAACCTGCATCTGAGTAACCTTCAATATTTAAATGACTATGCTTCTTGTATAAGAGTCCTTTTCCAGGAGTTTGTTTTATATAGGCCAGAAGGCGAAGAACTCTTCGCCAATGAACTTCTCTAGGTGAGTGCATAAACTGACTGAGTAGATTAATAGTATAGCAGATATCAAGTCTGGTCACTGTTAAATAGATGAGTTTGCCAACCAATCTTCTGTATCGGCTTGGATCATCAAACATAGGGGAATCAGTGTCCCACAAAGAGTGAGGTTACTCAATAGGTGTATGCTTTGGCTTACATCCCTCACACTCCGTTTCTTTAAAGAGATCTAGAGCATATTTCCTTTGAGACAAAGACAATGTCCCGACAGAATGAACAAGTTCAATCCCTAAGAAGTATTGAGGAGTACCCATATCTTTTGTGGCAAAATGTCTGCGAAGGAAGTTCTTGGTATCTTCAATACCCTGGACATCATTCCCTGTCAGTAACATGTCATCCACATACACAGCAAGAATAATAACCCCGTGAGAAGTGTGTTTGACAAAGATAGAGTGATCAACCTTGCAACTGTCAAAACCATCACTCTACAAGACCCTACAAAATGTCTCAAACCAAGCTTTGGAACTTTGTTTGAGACCATAGATTGCCTTGTGAAGGTCACACACTTGCATCTCCCCCTGAGCAATATAATCAGGAGGTTGCTCCATGTAATCCTACACATCAAGATCACCATACAGAAAGGCATTTTTAACATCAAGCTGCATCAGAGGCCAAGAAGAATTTACTGCCATAAAGAAAAGAACTCGAATAGAGTCAAGGCGAGCCATTGGAGAGAAAGTTTCTGAATAGTCAACCCCGTACTCTTGAGTGAAACCACGAGCAACCAGACAAGCCTTGTAGCGATCAATAGTACCATCAGGTTGGCGCTTGATGGTAAAAACCCATCTGCAATAGACAACATTCGCCTTAGAGGGATGAGGAACAAGATCCCACGTGCCACGAGAAAGAAGGGCATCCATCTCCTTATCCATGGCGGCCTTCCAATGAGGGACTTGAAGTGCTTCCTGATAATCCTTGGGCAGAGACTCATCAGTGATGGCAAGAGCAAAAACCCGAGAGGTAGGAGGAAGGCTAGCATAGGAAACAACATGGGAGAGAGGATGTTGTGTGCATGAGTGAGTTCCCTTGCGCAAAGCAATGGGAAGATCTGCGTCATCCATGGGTGTGGGATGGGGAGGGGGGTCTGTAGGAGGAGAGGAGCTTTCAGTCGGGTCAAAGGATGCAGGAGGGTCCACCATTGGGGGCATGTGCGGTCGACAACGGTAAACCTGTAGAGTGTCTGGCGAACAAACCTCAGTTTGGTGTGATTCCTCTGTAGAAGATGTGGCATCGTGAGAAAAGGAAGTGTCAAGAAGGAAGGGTCTAGGAGTAGGTATAGATGAAGTAGGTGAGGGCGCAACATTACTAAAGTACGGTTGCGACTCAAAGAAGGTGACATCCATAGAGACATAGTAGCGTTTGGTGGGAGGGTGGTATAGCTGGTATCCTTTTTGATTACGTGGATACCCAACAAAGACACACTTGATGGCACAGGGAGACAACTTGTCGAGCTCGGGTGTGTGGTCATGAACAAATGTTATACACCCAAAAACCTTGAGAGGAATGGGAAAAAGGTCTCTATCAGAGTAGAGACGATTTAGGGGAATGGCGTCTCCCAGAGGAGTAGAAGGCATCCGGTTGATTAGAAAAATTGAAGTGAGAACGACATCAACCCAAAGGTAACGAGGGACCTGCATGTGAACCATAAGAGTACGGGCAACATCAAGAATGTGGCGATGCTTGCGCTCAGCCACACCATTCTGTTGAGAGGTGTGGGGGCAAGTGGTCTGATGGATGATGCCAGAGGAGGCACAAAAACTTTGAAACTGATGGTGCATAAACTCAAGAGCATTGTCAATATGTAAAATTTTTGGGAACACAGAGAATTGATTTTTAATTTCAGCCAAGAAAATTTTCAATACATCAAGAGCATCTTTACGAGACTTTAACAAGTAAGTCCAAGACACACAAGAATAATCATCCACAAAGACTATGTAATACTTATGACCATGACATGACACAACACAACTAGGACCCTAAATGTCACAATGAACAACATCAAACATACTTGTGGATGAAACAAGATGCAATCGCTTAAAGGTAGCATGGTGATGCTTACCCAGCTGACAAGACTCACACTGAAACAAGGATAGAGAAAGCCAAGGAAGGGCTTGACACAATTTCCAATGAGACGGATGCCCAAGCTGACAATGCCACAAAAAGGAGGAATCAGTACCAGTGAGACCAGCCGCCAAACCTCGAGGAATACGATCACGAACCAGCACATAAGCTCCAGAGGCAGAGGACTTACGCTCCAAACCAATCCTCTTCCTCGTCTGAAGGTCTTGAAAGATTACATGAAAGGGGAAAAATATCACAAAACACTGTAGTTGAGTAGTAATGACACTAATAGATAAAAGGTTAAAGGAAAACTCAGGTACATAAAGAACGTCGTTTAGCTGTATCTGCGAGGAAACTTGTATCTCCCCCTGACCAGATACAGGACACAAATGACCATCGGCTATGGCAATGGAGGTTTTATCGGGAAGAGCAGAGAGTTTGTCTAAAAGGGTGGATGTACCTGATACATGAGAGGTGGCTCTAGAGTCTATGACCCAAGAATTATCCCTAGAAGCAATCAGGGTAGTGGAAGACTGGATACCTGAGCAAGAGGATGGTGCTTGAGTGATCATGGCCGTAGAAGGCTGTCCTTGTCCCTGAATGAGACGATCATAGTCCTCTTGGGACAGGGTAACAGTGGTGGAAGAAGGAGAAGGACTGGTAGCAGCTAGCCGAGCAAACTGAGGCTTCAGATGTGGGAATTTTCCCAACATTTCTTAGATCTATGACCCAATTTACCACACCATTGACATTTGGGTCACTGTCTATCTCCGTGAGCACTACGACCACGATTAAGACCATTTGAGGCCACTAAAGTAGATGGATCGGGTGTAGACAACCCCGATGATCCAGTGGCCACTTGCAAGGCCTTTCCAAAAGTTTCATCCAAACTCGGTATATGTTCTGCACTAAGAATGGAGCCTCGAATCTACGAAGAAACATCCGGATGAAAGGCAGCAAGGAAGACAACAACAGCAAGTTCCTCCCTGTACCTCTGAAAGGTGCGGACATCAGAAGTGGGTGGTTGATACACATTAAGCTCATTGATCAACCCACGTAATGTACTAAATAGCTGTTGGATGGAACTCCTTGCCAAAGTTGAAGTAGATTCTCATAAACAGAGAAAGTCTTGGATATATTTTTGTCGTGTCCATAAATGTGATGAAGGGTGTCCCAAAGAGCTTTAGCAGGCCGAAGCATGGAGACTCCATTGGCAACAGAGTTCTTCATACTAGATACCATCCAGGAAATAATAGCGATATCATTAGCCAGTCGATCTCTATACTAAGCATCTTTCACGTCTGGTGGTAATTGATAGAGGTGATTCTCTTGACGAAAAGCAATGACAACATTCTCAAAATTCTGCGCCCAGACAATATAGTTGGATCCATTAAGCTTTTAAGAGATGTTCGGAAAACTGCGGATCAATAGATCACTTCGAGGAGTCGAGGAAATCGCCATGAGAGAGAAACTAGTTTGCGGTGGACCAAACAGACGATGGAATGGACAACTACTACCGGATTTTGTCGTCACAACATATAAAAAATGCAAGAAGCTAATTTGACCAGAGAGTAACAAGGCTTTGCTGCAGCATTTGACCTAGAAGAAGGAGTTCCGCCGCATCTCACCAAGAAGCACATGCAGGGAGGCACGGAACACGCACGTGGACGTGCGTGGGAGACGCGCAGGCCGTGCGGAACACGCACGTGGAAGGCATGCAAGGACCCAAGCAAGCTGGAGAAACGCGGATCAGATGCGTGAGTGGGCTTGAACAGGCTTATTCCCTCTGATACCAAGTTGAAACCCTAAAAGGAGAGGTTGGAGAAAGTTTTATTATACTTTTAAAAGGGTACACCCACACTTACATATATACTAGGATAGATAAATGGATCCATAAACGGATCCTTACAATACATGATGTCTAACAGTTACAATCTTCGATTCCACTCATTACATACTTTGTACAAGCTGAAGTGGTTAACTTTATTGCACAAGAAGAGCACCTGTGTTTTGATATCAGAATTTTTCTTCCCATAATGTTATACAAGTTTTTCTTTCAGTATCAGCCTCCAGCTCAGTTAGAGACTCTTTCAAGTGTGGCTGCTTTTAAGCAAACCTCTTGGCTGTCTCTGTTGGCCCTGCACTCTCATTTTTGCTTCAGCCAAGTAGAATGTCTTTGGAGGTTCTTCTAGTCCACACTTTGCCCAGATACTTTGTTGCAAAAGTATGGTGTCACCACACTTTTGGTATGGGATGGGTTCACCTGTGGTTGAGCATTGCCTAATATGGTGACCCAATCTGCAACATTTACAGTCGATAAGATCATTACAAGTTTACAACAATCACGAGCCCAGTGGCCTTTCTCAAGGCATTTAGAGCAACAGACATTAGATGCGTCTTGTTGTCCACCTTGCATCAAGGAGCCTGGTGCAAAACATGAATACCACCAAGGATGATAGCATTACCTTCTGTAGCAACAGGGCATGGGAAAGATTTCCTCCTCCATATCCACTATGATTGATTATTAGTAGAGTTTGAGACTAGTGTAGTGGTCATTGACACCTAGGAATTGCATGGCTCTTTCTCCCCACTCTCCCAAGCATAACCCTTAAGAATTTCAGTTATTATCATTATCAATGATGTTGATGATGATAATCTTTATTTAGATGACTCATTACCTCCATACGAAGAGGCCATATGCCAGGATAGGAATCAATGACCGATCACAATGGATTAATCTTAACATTATGTTAAGGCTTTCCTTGGATACTGATTTATACACTAGTCAATTATAAATAACTATCGAAGTAGCTACAGATATTACAAGAGAAAACAGTAGTGGATGCGACCTAAGATGGCACACAATATTTGTATTTATTATATTTTTAACTCCTAAAAATGGATCTTGAGGTTTGTATTTTTTTTCTATTGTATTATTCATCTGCTATAAAGTCTCTTTAATTTTAAGGCTAGGCCGTAAATTCCTGATTACCCTCCTCTATCTAGTATAATTTTAGGTTGAGTCATAATGTCATATAACATTATAGGAGTCATTATACTGATGTATCTTTGATACATCTGTTTTGATTATAATTGATTGGGAAATGTGTTGTCCAAGTTTTTATTTGCCTGTATGAGTGCCTTGTTTAGGTCATTTACTGCTTTCTTACTTTGATTTCATTATTTCTCAGTCATGTATCAAAGTAGCCTTAGACTTTGTATCCCCTGAAAACATTGGTGAATGTGTTCGGTTGACTGAAGAGTTTCGCCTTCTCCCCAAAACACATCGGGCTAAAGAAGACAAACTCGAGGTACTTTCTTCTCATTGCATACATGCAGATGATTTCTTTTGAAGTTACTTTTTTTTCTAATAGTAATAATAATATTTATTTTTCTGATGCAAGGATATATGTGAAGTATGAAGAAAAAAAATCTTTAGAAAAATTGATGTTAGATGTTAAGTCCATTGTATGAGGTTGGCTCTTGGGTTGGAACCTGTGACTTCCAAGTCATGTTAGAGTGACATTATCATTGCTAAGCCTTGTCTTTGAAAATAGAATGAAAAATTACAAAAGTGAGTTAAACAAAGTACAATATTACACCCCAAGCCAAGTGTTAGGAACACAAGCATTCGGAAAATTGCCATTTTGAGTGTGTTTCCTTAATAAAAAGTGATATTACCTTTTTGACAGCCTCTACCTAGGTCACTCTACTCATGAATTAATGAACATTTTGTTTTCAACTGGATAGTTTCCTTGGTTACCACATACTTTACCCTAAGGAATATATCCCTTTCTTTTCACTCATTCAAAAAGGAATGTATCCTTACAGTTGTTGTGAAGCTTTGGCTGTAATTCATTTGATTCATGGTGAATTATGGTGGTACAAGTAATTCTTTTTAATAAAAAGTTATTAACTCTAATTTTCTACTATGAATCAACATAGATAATAAAAGATGTTGCAATCGGTCCTTAAGATGATTGGCTATTTGTTGTTGCTCAGATAGATGGGCACGTTACAATTTTTTTGCTCCTGGATGTACAATTCAAAAGTGCTTTCTAATTTAATATTTAGATATTTAGGAAAATTTTATTGTTGCTTATATTAATATCTTTCCATGTATCATAAACCTTTCACTACCATAGAGTGGCTAAATATTATCTTTGTTGAATTTCTTAGGTGTTTCATAGTTACAAATAAGATCCTCAGAAATATCATATTTTCAATGATCATCTCTATTTTTGTCTAAATGCTTTTATATTCATTTGATAATGTTACAAAGAACTTAGATTTGATCGTATAATTTATTTGTAGGTGAAAAAGATGGCTATTTATGCTGCCAGTTGTGCCATTAGGGAAGCCACTGATATTATTTCATTATTCAAGTGAGCAATTTTTAGTCTTATGCTTGATTATTTTCTGCTACATGACGTCATGTTGTTTTTTGGTTTAGAAGTACATCTTGTTTCTCTGTTAACATCTTATTTTGTTTTTTTTAAATAAATGTGTTGTCGGTGAACTCGGAATCCATGCCGTGAGTGTGCTGCTGAGTGTTGATGGGGACCATAAAGATCAATCAAGAAGAAAAATTAGAAGGAAATTAGGGTTGGGATTGGTTAAGCCAATTGGCATAAATGTATTCATAGTGGCCATTGTTTGTACAAAAGGCTGTGTTTTGAATGTCTTCCTCACTCTCACTTGGTGGTATCCCAACTTGGTGGAGAAGAATTGGTTGTTAGCAAGCTGATCTAGCAAATCTTCAACTAATGAATGGTATGGGAAACTTATCCTTCACAATCTATTAGTTAAGCCTCTGATAATTGACGCACATATGCCACTTTCCATTCTTCTTTTTGACCAACAACATCAGAGTTGCATAAGGGCTAGTGCTCAGACGTATGAGACCTTCATTCAACAATTTCTCTTAGTTTTTCTAAATGATCTTTTGCTGTGGTGGATAGTGATAAGGTCTGATGGAGATGAGGTTGCTTCCTCCTTCACTGTTATCTGATGTCCAAAATACTTCAAGGTTCTCCAACAACACTGTAGCCAGATTCGTTGCCATTTGCATTTTAGTCTCTTGCTCCATCGATTTCAGCTATTATCATCATATTTCCATGGCTCCACTATATAAACCTCCTTTGCTCGCTTGAGTAACCCTTCATAGTTCTGGCCTTTTGCCAACACGGGGAGTTGGCAGCCCAATCCTCAAAGCTCCCACTACTACTTGTTAAGAACAAATTTCATGGTTTGCTCCTAAAAATTCTAGCAGATATCTTCTAGCAACTCCAGCCACTCCACTCCAAGAATTGCATCATACAATTCTAGTCCAATAGCATAGTAGTCTGCCATGGATGCTAGTCCTTGCAGTTCACTATTGACACTTTGAAGTCATTTGATGCACAAGGTCGGTTGACTGTTGGCCACCCGGATGGGAAACTCTTTTCTTCCTGGATCCACCCTTGCAGATCCTACGTGAAACATTGCACAGGAAGTTATGCATACTCCTCAAGTCGATGAGTACTAACCTCTTCCTTTCCCCAATTTCTCTAGGTAATTTTGTAGTATGTAGAGTTAACCTTTTGTTGATCATGTGAAGTGAAATTGCGCAATCATCCTCAGCTTTTGGGTTTGGCTTTTCCAAGATAATCTTCTTAACCTGTCTTCTTGTTTGTTGTCTGATCCTACTTGCAGTAATAAAACCTCCTTCGTTGAACACCTATGGCCAACCTCTCATTTGTTGTTGCATGAAAAATAGAGCCATTGCTGGCATCTTTTCTCATATTCATTGTTGGAGATCCTCTCTTAATTGGAGACTTCACCATTTTTGAATGGCAATGCACTCTCACACATCCTTTTTCAGCACCCCCACTTTCTCTACTTTTCAGTATAACCTAGCCTTCCAATCCTAGAACATGGCAATTTCCATTGCTTCCTTGATAGTTTTGGGATGAAACAACTTGTCATCACATTCCAACTTCTCATTGAGCTTGCCTAAATAGAGAGTTAGCTTCATTGTGTCCTTGAGGCCCACTATTTGGTTGCTAAGTCTCAAACGCATGTTGATGGTCTCTCAAGGTGCCGTTTTGGTTAAACTTCTTTAAGTCTGCCAATGAGTTCTCACTGGCCATACCAAATTGTTCCAGTATGGCCTTGGATAATTCCTCCTAACTCATTCCTTGTCTTAAGTAGCAAACCACTGCCGCTCAAGAGCAACAATAGTGGCCTTTGGATCTTTGATGACGTTGTGAAATCTAAAATAATATTCTACCTTATATATCCAAATATGAGACTCCTATGAGCCACCAAATTGCGATAGCCTCATCAAGGGCAGTTTTTTTATCAGTCTTTTTGTCTCTTATGCTGGATTGTCTTCCTGTGTCCCCTCTGCCATGTGGAGAATTGGTAATGGAACCCTTCTTGGCTTCTCCAATCCTCTCCACCAACTTGAAAACTTGTCTTCCAAGGTTTAATTTACACTTGCTAGCTCTAGATGAAGGTTGTGATTAAGAGTGTCCATTTTACTGTTGGTCTTTGATTTTAGATTGCCAATTGCCTTGTCCAGAAATGTCTTGAAGGCTTCTAATTCATGTGGTTGCATGGTTGCTATAGGACCATCCACCTTTGTTACCAAGTTGTTGCCGGTGAACTTGGAATTTTTGTTGGAAGTGTGCCAATGAGTGTTGACAAGGGCTATAAGGACGAATCAAGAAGAAAAACTAGAAGGAAATTAGGGTTGGGATTGGATGGGAATAGGGAACATAGAGAATGTGCCTATTCTTTGATTTGCCCATAGGCACATGCTTGTCACTTGCCTTACTTAATAGAGGTAGTATTACATAAAAATGGGTAATTTAACATGTGAAATCATGACCCTATATACTACAAAACCTAGTTGAGTTATAGAAGGGATATCCTACTATCTTATAAGCTCAATCATCACCGACAAGATGTCTGATGTGGGACTATACTCCAACACTCCCCTACACGTATACAATATGTGTAAGTTTGGTGAGAGGTGGGGCCCAGGACCTGATGCTTTGATACCATGTGAAGACAAGACTCTATGTACTACAAAATCTAGTTAAGTTGTAGAAGAGATATTTCACTATGTTACAAGTCCAATCATCATCGACAAGATACCCGATGTGAGACTATACTTCAACATAACTATCATAGAGAACCCTTCTATTTTGATAGACCAAATGCAATCTTGGCTACCAGTCTACCAAATGGAATCTTGGGTTGCTTGATTGCTAGGTTCCTTGTAACAAAATGTAGATGAAACTACAATAACTATCATCCCCTAATTCTATTATGTTGGGTCAACCATGAATCCTTTCCTTTGTTTCTATTAGAGGTCTCAATGGGCTAGGTCAGGCTAGCCCGGCCCATAAAGTTAAGGCCAGATCAGGCTATCAAGTTGGGTTGGATTAGGCTAAAAATTTTAAATTTGTAAAGAATCGGCCCAATCCAGCCTATAGGCTCAAACTTGATCGGGCCAGGTTGGCCCGATCAAGCCTTAGGTCCAATTGGGCTGGGTCAGGGTAGACTGGGAGGGCGAGGGTAGGGGGTGGCTTGACAGGGTAGGGGGGCTAGGACTCGGGAGGGCGAGTCGACGACAACGATGTGGGTAGGGGGGCTAGCCTAACTGCTAATTAGGAGGGCGACTTGGGCAGGCGAGTGGGCTGCGAGGCAACCCGATGTGGCAGGGGGGTCGGGAGGGTGAGTTGGCGATGTGGGCAGGGGTCGGGTTGGATCGGGCCAGGTTAGGCTGAGCCCAGTCATTAAGTCGAGTCGAGTCGGGCTAGCCCACGGGCTGATTTTTCCAAAATCCTTGGCCCAGCCTGGCTTGATAGTTCGAGTCGGGTTAGGCCAGGCCCGACACATTTTGGGCCAGGTTGGGTGGCCTGGCCCATTTGAGACCTTTAGTTTCTATCCATAACTAAATCTTCTATTAAATTATATAATTATAACTTTTTTTACTATTTCCAATTAAATAATTTTTGGTCTTCCTCTACGTCTTTACCTACATTAATTAATTCTATGTTCTTTAAAGGTGCATCTATTTGTCTTCTATGAGTATAATCAAATCATCTAAGATATTTTTTATTATTTTATCTTGAATTGATCCAACTTCTATTTTATTCTGAATGAAATCATTTTTAACTTATCTATGGTTAATGTAGACTCCATGATTAAAAACAATGTTTATTTAATTTAATACAACACATTAGAATAAAATGATGGATACCATATTCAAAGAAAATACGAACACCTATTCTGAATTCCTAAATAAAAATTGACATTTATTTTCCCTTTCATCTTTATTTTCCTACATAAAAATTGGAAATATGAGCTATGAGTAATGCTAACCAAAGATTGGATTATTTTTAAAATTATTTGTGTTCGAGGTAATTGTTTCATCTGTATGAAATACAAGTCAAAAATTTATTTTGGAATTGGAAGGAATGAAAAGTTTGGAATTACCATTCTGTTAAATCTTTTACTCTCTCTGATGTATCTTAGTATTTCTTTAATGAGATTCACCCTTCTCTTAAAAAAAAAAAGGAAAGAAAAGTTTGAGATTTGTAGGTTTAACAGCGTGAATGTAGCATTGCTTGATCACTCAGAAAAGGGTGAGATTGTCATTGTGAGAGTGATGCCCTAGTTTTTTTTTATAGGGAAAGAAGTGTTTTATTGGTTGAAATTTGTGTTATTTATCATATGGACACATAACTGAGCTGTTTAAGACCGTGGACCGATGGAATGCTATGATACTCTGTCCCTTCTCCACCCCAATGTATCTGTGTATTGGATGTGTATCAGTACATGTGTATGATACAGCTGGTTATCTATCCTGGGCGTATTGTGGCACTATCAGGACATAAAAGTACACCAATATTGGTTTAGAGTATTTGCGTTAAGTTTCTTGTTTATTTAGTTTTTAACAGAAATTTCATAAAAAACACTTTCCTTGCACGTTACACATTGTTATTAACTCAATTTTGACATGCTTTATGACTGGCTTCTTGTTAATCATTTTGTTTACCAGTTTCTACATCCGTATCCTAATCTAGACATATAAAAGATGTGGTGTTTCAAGCTTTTTACATTCCAAATTTACCTATTAAATTATTATGTTATAATATAATATAATATAAATGTTATATTCGGATTTTCACTTTTCTATTTTACCTTCGTGTTTTTTATCCTTACCTAATTGTGTTATATTATTTTTTTACCTCCACATATTTCTTTATATTAGAATCTTCCATTGGTTGTGTTTATCACATGCATTTATGCTAGTGTTGGGAATAAAATTTACAGATTGTGTTGTCAATCTGTTTCATTGTTCATGTCAGGGTATTGTAGACTGGAGGTTTATTGGGGGTTTTTAGGGTGGAAATGGTATAATAGTATTTCCTCTCTAGAGATCAACAGTTTTTCCAATTTTATTACAATGGCATCAACCCATGCAGTAGAATTAATTTTTATTTTCCTATCTGTTGGTCGTGAAAAGCTTATTGGAAGGGTAATGAATTTCTTTAGATGGCAATGTGTTTCTCATTCTCACTTGTGCATTTGTATGTTTGGAAATAATGAGAAAAGAAATTACGTGAATTCAATTCTTAGTGGGAAATGAAAATGATAAGAAACAAATTTTGTATAAAGTGTTTGTGCATGTTATCTGACAAAATTAAAATTTAGATGTTTGTGTAAATATAGGGATTCATAGGAATTAAAATTGTAGAAATTGAATAATTTTGTAAATTATGATGATTAACCTTATAATTTAAATTTTGAATATTATTATGCTAAAAATAAATACTTTATGATTAACCTTATACTTTGTACTTTGATAAAAAAAATTATTATTCATTTCTGCAACCTAAAATTCAAGATTTACTTCATAAAATGTAATGTCCACTTAAACAAGCATTTTCATAACATATATGGTTCAACATTAATCAATATGACTTTTTTTTTATAATACAGTCATCTTGACAAACAGTAATAAGTAATACAATGATAATATTTAATGAGTTTTGTTTCACATCAAGTATATAATCTACTTGCGCATTTTATCAACTATTTCTTTTCTTCATTCTATACTTGATAAATCTATACTAGAAGGTGGTCCATCTCTATCTTGTACCTATGTGACCTCAATATTAGCATCTACCTTAACATTGGTTACATCATCTTCTGCATTAGGAAGAATCTTTTTGCACACATATGAAGACAACCGAGCACCAGAATCGCATGGTTAATACTGCATTTGAATGGACTTCTTGGATGTGAGGAATATGTTTAGATGCTTTTGGTGGATTGTTTTCCGAATTTTTGATGTGTTTTCAACAATTTCGTAATAGCAAACTTACTGCTGTATTGCATTGAGCATATACATCTTTCCTACCCTACTCTCATTTTGCTAGTTTAGTCATCTCTTACATGTTTGGTATTTCCTTTTGCAGAACAGGTGAAGAAAAATAAGTGAAATATATTGGCAGATATTCTGGGAGTTTTTTCTACCTCATTATTTATTGTTTCAACATTTGTATGCCCACCTTTGCTTGTAAAGTTGAGGTTAACAGGATGTATAGTCTTTGTCCGTGTGTATGACATAAACTAGTCCAAAACTTCTTGCAGAGATAATAATATCTATAATGTTGTTAAGATATAACTTTCCCAAATAATTGAGCTTCATTCTAATAAAGTTTCATATTTTTCTTGTGTCATGCAGTGGCATGTCATATTCTCACAAGGGTTCCCACTTTTCTATTGATAGACATTTTGTTCACTCTGTTTAAAGCTTGGAAAAATGTTTGTTCACAGTTGTGCCTGGATGTGTAGTCAGATGGGTTCGTTAGTGTTCGTCGAAAATTTAAGAAACAGAAATTTAGAAAAAAGAAAAGAAAAATAAAATTGAAATTCAGGATACAGAAATTTTTTTAAGGAGGTTTGTGTAGTTACAAAAAATTAGAAATATTTTTGTTAATTGTAAATTTTTTTTTAAGTAATAGATGGAAAAAATCTATACTTATAATGATTGAAAAATTTAAAATTTTTTCACATTTTTTTGGATACATAAATACTTAAAAATTTTAAAATTTTTCTTTTTCAAAATTTCTAAAGACCATAAACCCCCAGTAATATCCACTCTTATCCAAAAACTCCTTGAATAGCAAACTTATTCTCTTAACATTTTTGACAAAGAGTTTATGTTGGGGCATCTAAAACTTCAGCAACCTCACAGACATTAATTACGTAAAATTTCTATCTTAAAATTAATCAAGAACGGTCTAATATCATATAAGTTTAGATTTAATTTTTATTTTAACTAATGTGAAAGCTATTATATGTTTATAAGTATGTGTCCATGAGTAGATATATGTGAACTTATTTTGATACTACTTGAAATTTTATTTTAAAATTAATTTATAATAAGTAAAAAGATTTATCATTATACGAGATTATTCTAACCGAATCTCAAATACCATCATTAGATTTAACATTTATTTTAATTAATATGAGATTGTTCTAAAAGAATCTCAAATACCATACTAGGGTTTTCTTAGTATAAGTTTTATTTACATTTTTCGTTACCACATATCAGCACTTTTTAGGCAAAAATATTTTTGTAGGTTCTTACGGAAATATTTTCAAGTGGGCACCTATGTTTTTTAAATATTTTATTTTTTAAGTAAAAATAATTATAAAGATGGTTAATCTGTTAATATAATCTACTATATCAAAATTTAAACCTAACCTGATTTTTATCGGCTAAGAATTTTGATTTGAAAGTTAGTGAGTAAAATTGAGCCCAATTTTGGTATCTTTATTAGATAAAATATTTACCATGGATTACTAGAATATTTATAATTAAATTAAATTTAAAAAAGTAAAAATACAAAATTAAAATAATATAAAAAACTACGTTAAAAATTAATTAAAATTAAAATTTAATGATTTACATTTAAATGTTAATGACTAAGTCCACAAACTTCCATTGCGAATATGACCATAACCTTTCTGGTTATATTGGAAATAATCTGGTTGAGACCGTAGTAGGAGATACGATAGACATTGAAAATAAAATTGACAAGAAAATGATCCGTTAATGTACGTTGAAAATTCAAAAAACAGAAATATAGAAAAAGGAAATTGAAATTTATGAAGTAGAAATTTTTTTGAAAGGGTTAGTACATATTACGGAAAATCTAGAAAATTCTTATAAAAGCTAAAGAAATATTATCCAAATTACAAAATACCATTATAGAATAAAATACAGGATACAATTACACAGCAAAAAAAACAAATTTTTATAGATTTTGAAAATCATTATTCAATGGATACATTGCTAAAAAAATTTAGATTTTGACAGTATTCATAATACTAATGTATCAAGATGAGGCAATAATACAAGACAACTACGAAAAAGTAGGTAACAATAACAAAAGGTAATGATTACATCAAAGATGTAAGATCAAGACTACACAAGTGACTTAGGAGTAATGTAAGTAATTTTCCAAAATCACAGGAAGGGTGGGTAAATGAGGGAAATATATTTATTTATAACTTGATAAATTTTTAAAATTTTCTAACTTTACCTTAATGGCACCAATACATTAGTAAGATTTTCAGTTTCTAGATTTGCCGTGGTGCACTAATCCCTCAAAGTGGAAGTAAACACAAAAAAATTGGAAAAAATCAATAATGTCCGTGGCACAGATCTTATTGATCTAACATAATACAAATGCATATTATATCGATGAATATATGAATCATGTCAGCCTAAGATGACTTAAGATGCATTTATTTGCATCAACTCATTGTTCTAGGAGTTAAGAGCGATAGTTTATTGTAAAAGTTTAACAAAGACAATAACTTTTGTAACAGTAACAACTTTTTAATCCAAGCATTTCAACTTTTACTATGTATACTTTTCACTCAACAGAAAAGTTGATATTCATTGACTTGTCAACATTTTGCACTTAAAAAGACATCCAAAGTCCTTCCATTTGGAAGTCGTCCTTACCATCTGCCTAAAACCTACCACTCAAAAGGTGACTCATTTACTATCGAAGCATGTGAAGATGGATTGGATCAAAGTTGTTGGAGTATGCGAAGATATTTTTAATATAACCATTATAATAATTTTTTTTAATAAAATATCATCAAATTAAAACTTTATTAAAATTTTCAAGCTTTTTTAAAACATATTTTAAAATATAGATTTTTAAAATTTTTTTTTTTAAAGAAAAGAGCATTAAGGGTAAATTAGGAATTATATAAAACTTAAAACTAAAATAAAAAATGTGATTTTTGAATTACAACTTATTTTTTCTTTCAAAAATTACAATTTATTCTTTTAAACATTATTTTTTTTTAAGAAGTTACCTCAATTTTAAGGATGTGTACGTAGAATTGCATGAAAATAAATTATCAAAAATTCATATCCTAGTTAGAATTGAGTTAGGTGAAATTAAATTTAATGTAGAAGTATCTGTGTACATCGTAGAATTGAATAGAATTCAAAATTTACAATAGAAAAGTTAAAATTAAATTTCAAACCTCTCTTTTATATAAATTTTGTAAAAAAATATTTTAAAAAGTAAATTTCATAAAAACATTTATATAAATATATAAATTAAATTAAATTAAATTCTATTTAATTCAATTACCTTTTTCGCGGGAACAAACCCTAAAAGCTGTATTTTTAACTTTAATAATCTCCGTTCACTGCACCACCCTAACTCCGGCAGGTCCCGACCTCAACCCTCGTCTGCAGCCACCGACGACCCTCGCACGTCGATCGAACCTCCTCCCGACAGGCACCCACCACCGTCCGGTGCGCTCCCGGCAGCACGTTTCACCCGACGCGCTCACACACTCTTCCTCCGCTGCCTCACGTGTGCTGGAGCTCCAACAATCTACTCCTCGAATAGTCGCCGCCAGGCGACGATTGGGGCAGTTGGTAAAGTTCTCCACCAACCGCCGGAACTAAGTTAGCTCCAACCTTTCCTCTCTCTCTACTTGAAAGCATACGGCTTGAACGTCGGTTGGCAGCCAAGAAGGCCGATAGACCAAACTCATCGTCGGACTACTGAATTTCCGTCGGTATGCTAAATCGACATACAGTTTTAATCTCAACGATATACCATGCTGGCCATATATGCGTGTAGATCTATGTTTTTCTGTTTTGTTTTCGATTCGACCATCAGATTTCTGCTTTCGTGCTTTTCAATTTGTTAATTGCAATATTGATGGCTAGTGATTTCTCATGAGTTGGTAACCCGAATTCTCACCCCTTTAATGCCTGGCTTAGCTAGGGTATTGGCCTACCTTGTGCCAACACAACACCTATCCCCATGCCAAAAGTCTCTCGTTCTATACAAAATGTTTTCAGGAAATTGTAAATGACCAAGCGTGGCTGATGTGGAAGCATCAGCTTCATTGAAAGTCTTATATTACTTGTGAATTCTTTCCAATTGATTGTAATCGGATCCATGTTAAGATCCATTTACTTTATCTTGTATTCATACTCTCTGAGTAATGGGAAAACCCTAATGGTCTTACTTTTCCCTAATCTCAACTCCATGTAGTTTGGGTGTGGATGCAATGTAGATATGATTATTTTGTGAACTTTATCCATGACATCTACGTAGGATAATCGAAATTTCTAAACTTTGTCTTTGAATTTTTATAATAATTTATGAATTTCATAATTCTTAACTTATACATTAATTATGATACTTTAATATTTAAGTTAAAATTTCGTCCCTTTCTATTATGTGCACAAACATCCAAATTTTAAAATTTTCTATTTTATGCCACACCAAAATTGAAATTACTTTCATTTATTTTCCATTTTCTCTATTTTCATCTATTTTCCTTTCCATCATTTTTTGGGTGCACAAACACCCTTAATTCTATACTGTGAGATTAGTAGTTGTCTTGATAGTCTATTTGTTTATTTTGTACTTATTGTGCATGTAAAACATTAGAATTGTAATTGTTTACTATTACATTATTATAGTTTCTGCAGAATAAATTTGGAATATTGTTCAAGTAGATTTTAAAATACTAGAATCTAAATATTCTAAAAAATCCATTTTGTCATTTTTAGTATCTAAATAATCTATGTTTTCTTTATATATTTTTATTTTAAAAGAAATAGTAATTAATTTCCATCTTATTATAAAAGAGCATGTAAGGAACTTATTTAAGATAGCAAAATTTCCTTTTTTGTAAATTTTATCAATGTGATATAATGACATATATTTTTGAGTGTGCTTTAGTTTGTATCATTTTGTCTTGAGTTTTATTTGAGTCATTCGTTCCTTTCTTCAATAGCGATCTTCTTTGAAATCTTTGTTGATCATAAATTCTTAATTATTAAAATGTCATGTTAATTACTATAGGACATAAATGGAAATTTGCATTTAACACTTTATTGATGTACCATTTAATATAATAACATATTCCTTATCTAAATATTTTCATCAACTTTATCTTAGCTTCATTTTTTCTTGGATCATCCCAATTTCTTTTACTTTTTTATTTGCTTTTTCTAATGAAATGAGTTCTCTATATTTCTTATTCTGTTTCTAAGATATTTTCTTATATTATACTTGTCTACAATATACTAATTTCTAATTCCTCCACAAAAACACTAACAACTAGTTTAGATACATTTAGATTTAATTAATGTACTATCTTATATTCTTAAGCTGTTGAGAGAGAAGATAGAAAGTGTGTTATCCATTGGTTAGCAAAACAAAAGTACATATATATAGCACATCTTGAATATCCATTGAGACACTAAATGGATATCTTGTTGAGAGTTAGTAAGTTGTTATTTGGGTATATGGATCCATATTAGGATCCACTTATGTAATGTTGTATTTAAAGAATAGTGGACACCAAATATTACATGAACTAAATCAAACAAATTCTTGGTAGATACAAGACATAGAGTCCTAAAAGTAGTATGAGTGTGCTTACTTAACTGACATGATTCACACTTAAATGACGACATAGAAGCCTACAAAATAGTTTAACACAAGTTCTTGTAAAATGAGTGACCCAAATGATAATACCACAAAATAGAAGATTGTATTGGACATGCAAGCTGACAAACCCCTCGATATATTGTCATGATCTAGTAGATACACCTTATTGCTTCATTTACACACCAAACTAATCTTTTTCCTCGTTTGCAAGTTTTGAAAGGTACAATAAAAAAATGCTTACACAACATTGTAGTTGAGTTGTAATGGAACTAATGGACAAAAAAGATTAAAGGAGAGTTTTCAAACGTATAAAGCATTGTCTAGCCTTATCTAGGAAGAGGCTTGAATGACCCCTTCTCTACATATGTAGCATGAATAGTCACTGACAATCGTAACAACAAATTAATCAATAAGACATGATGGATGATCAAAAAGGGTGGATGCACTTGAGGTGTAAGAGGACACTCTAGAGTATATAATCCAAGAATTATCGTTAGAAACAAGTAAAACAATGTTATTAGTAGCAGCACCTAAACATGAGCACTCATGGCAATATTATCTACTCCTTGCAACTGACAGAAGTGTTTGTAATCTTCTTCTAAAATAGACACCATAGGTCTAGATGAGGTGATAACATTGGGTTAAGAAGTCTTGATGCTAATATTAGCAAATTGTGGTTTGCCAAATTTATCCCAGCATTCTTTGAATGGTGCCTAAAGCAATCACAATGTTGGTAAGGAGTACTTTGACGTCCACCATGGCCACCATGTCTATAGGACGATGAAGCTGCCAAAGTGGATTAATCAACTACTGGTTATGTAGAATGATTAGAAATGCACATCACCCAAGTAAATGTTTCATCTAAATCTAGCAACTTGTTTGCTCCCAGAATGTCTCCTTGAATCACTGCCACTATTTTGCCTATGCTGACAAAACTTTTCAATGATTACCATCAATAGTTGATAAATGTTAACTCGTCAATCAATCCTCATAAAGTGTTGTAATGCTCTTAGCATGTCTTTTCTCCTTGCTTTAAGTTGAAGATTTGTTCATACACCTAAAGGTTTTGGAGAAGTTCTTTTCAAACCCATGTCTTGTGAAGTGTATCCTAAATCTTCTTGGCAGGATGCATCATAGTTATACATCGAGCAACATTTGGCTCTATACTTGATAACATCCATGATATGATTGCAACATCGTCCATTTAATACTAATTTAGACACTAAATGGATATCCATTTACACCATTACCCACATAACTCTAACATAAGCTAACTACTAAATTTTGGAGTTGGAAAGTCCAACACTCAAATAGCACCTTGGGCTCCTAATTCCATTTGTTTGATAGTGTTCCTATTTGGAGATATTTTTCCTAGCTCTCTTCCTCTTTTAACTAGTTTTTTGTGTTGCCATATCCTTAGGCTATTTTATTCCTTTATTTAGTTTATTGTATATGTTAGCTTTTACTTTGTATATGAAGGTAAAAATCATTAATATATCAATATTTTGTTTCAGGGTTTTTGAAGCAATTAAGCTTCTTTAGCTTTCATGTCTGCCATATTGAGACCGATAAGGATGCAATTTGCTATACTAAAAAGGTGCTTGACCAGTAAAAATGATATTGGTATTACAATTGCAGAATTCAATAAGGTTGGCTCAATTTCATCGACATCTAAGCCTTCAATAATTGATGCTTAATTTCATGCATTTTTATATTAAATGTTACCAATCATTTTCTATTTCATTGATCTTCTTGCAAAGTGCAACAATGTACAGACGCATGTCCACATTATTTTGCTACTCTAACGAGAGTCCAGACTGCTTCACCTAGGAGTGTTTTTAGGGAATTTTTAGTTGAATGTCATAAAAAACTTATTTGTATACCACTAAGCATGACTTGCATGTTACGGAATCAATGTTTTTTAATGGCATGCAAATGTATTGTTAAATATGTAGTGGTATGCAAATACATACCCCATTTTTTGGAGGGAGCAAAGTTGGGAAGCTTCCCTATTCCAAAGAAGACTTAGACTTATTATGGTAGTGGGCTTTCATTAGATTTCGAGTCTTAGGAAGAAGTGTTGTAGATTCATGGAACAATTAAGAGATTGTCTATTCACCTCCCCTTCCCCCGTTAGTGCTTTTCCCTTTTCTACTAAGTGGGCAAGCCTTCCTTTAATCATTCAATAAGCCACCCAACCTAGTAGCTACTTTAATGGAAACATAGAGTCTTATCAATGAAGTGAACACAACTTCTTTGTTTAAAGCTTTGCCATGAAGCTTTTACTTGCTTTCCTTGAGTCAAAAAAAAACAAGCTACCTTGAAAATGGTTATCTTGGACTGCCATGATATGATAATGGATAGAGGCTAGGAGCCTAAGACAATGTGTGAAGCTACGGGTAGATATAGTCAGTCAAATTGTTCAGTGCATTGAAAATCTACCTTGCGTGGGTTCAACCCACACATATTAAGTTAGGGGCGTAGGCACTGCCTAAGCATCAAAGCGTGATAAGACCTTGCCTTGGCAACCTGCATCACTTTGCCTTAATTATGCAGGCCTTCTCTTAGATACTTTTAATTATATATATTTTTTTAACGCTCTTTCAATATTTTCCCTTGCAAAAAAACTGAAGTATACATATTTTTGATGCAGTACTTCTAAAATATACATACTCTTGAAACATATAATTATTTATATTACGAAAATATACACGTTATTTATTAGATTGGATTGGTTTGCTTGAGATTGATATATTGCATACAGTGCTTGAGCGGTAAAATTGACATTGAAATCACAAGCACGGAACTTAATAATGTGGGTTTATTTCATCTGCAACTAAGACTTCAATAATCAATTAATGAATTTCATGCATTTTTATATTAAATGCCAAGCAAGTATTTTTCTAATTCATCAGTCCTCTTGCCTAGCACAACATTTTCAACTTGTCATTGCAACTTTTTCTTTAGCATGTCATCACATTACATTATGTTATATCCTATGTTGTTTTCGTTTTTCTATTTACTTTCCAAATTCAATCAAAATACTTTAGGTATAGTTTATTTTTGCTAAAAAACACTTTGATTTTTCTTTGTCATGATATATCCTTGTGGGATTAACCTTACAGAGAGGCAATAACCAAAGAATTCTGTATCAGTTTTGAATATCAGCGTATCAAAAAATGGAGACACATTGACTATTGATGGAAATTTTGATAGAGAAGGGACCAGCTCACGGAAATGTCATATTTCAAAGGAAAAACCTCAGATTTTTATTTGAAACTCCAAGATAAAATAAAAAATATAATAGATATTTAAAATCATTTCAAGCATTCCTTCTGTTTTTTCTCATTTGTCTTCATAGAATTTATTTTTGTTGGTAGTTTTGAGAAGTTCTGTGATCTTTCATTTAAGTTCATTGTTTATTGTTACAGCATTATTAGGTAGACTTTGTTTCAGGAATTGGAATCTGTCTTTGGGGATCCTCTTCCGTCTGGTTTCGAAAGCCCACAAACCAATCAAGAATCTGTGCACTTTCCACGTTGCTCAAGTGAAACGGAAACCCATCTAACCCATGTAAACAGCAGTGGGGAGGCCCAGATGGTCGATGTTTCCGTAAAAAATGACACCAAACGAGTTGCAACAGCTAGTTGCAAGGTTCTACTTGGCCAAAACACATTCAATTTGGTTGCAGCTAACCAGATAGCTAAAGGTGATGTCCTTAATGTTGCAAAGATTGCAGGAATTAGTGGAGCAAAACAAACCGGCAACCTCATACCACTCTGTCACAACATTAGCCTTACACATGTTAATGTTGATTTAACTCTCAATGAGAAGGAATTTAGTGTCAACATAACCAGCGAGGCTTCTACAACAGGGAAAACAGGGGTAGAGATGGAAGCATTGACTGCAGCTACTGTTGCTGGTCTAACAGTTTATGACATGTGTAAAGCTGCTTCAAAGGACATTCAGATCACCAACATCAGTCTTGACAAGAAGACTGGTGGCAAGAGTGGAACATGGATAAGAAAGCTGTAGGCAATGGTGAAGAAGGCTTCCCTTAAAAGGAAAAAAAGTTGATAATGGTCAATCACATTGAATTTGTTGTTGCTACCCTTATTCCTTGTGTTATTGATAAATGTTTGAAATAAGGTTGTTGTGCAGCCAGATAATTTGTGAGCTATGACGCCTTGACGCCATAGTAACCATCATGGAATGAATTGGAGATTGCAGTTACCACCTACCACTTGGATCAGCATGAATTTGTTCTTGTGATGGAGTAATCCAGCTTATTCAATTTTTTGGATGTTGGTGACTTATACCTATAATTTCTTTCCTTATAGACTCCATGGCACAAAAAAAGTTGGAAGTGTAGCATCTGATCATTTTGTTGAAGCAAAATGTTTGGAGTTGGGCTGCAAGAATGATTTTCAAGAGCCTAAAGTTTTCATCCACACCCTGTGAATCAAATGATTAGTCAAAGATGACAAGATTAGAGTTTCAATCTATCACATTGTATGTTTGTAGCTTCACTTATTATAAAATCAGTTCTAATAACCGTGGAGAATTAAAGTTGAGAGTATTTTACATTTGGAGTTGAAGTTGTATGATAAATTATAATATAAGAATTTGTATATGTAAATTTATACAGTAACGATATTATATGAAAATTTGTAAGGAGTTGAAGTTTTTCATTCCCAAATGATATCTATGATTACGAGATGAGATTTCTACTGTGTTGTAGCAGATTGAAATGGTCAATAAGAAGGGATTCCCAAATTCTATACAAGGTAGATTACTATAATTTAAATTGAGTAAAATTTTACGAGTGTTGATTAATTCTCATTGTACAAATGTCATTAATCTTGTGTAGAACTCTCGCTTACACCATTTTTACTTACATGGCTTACTTTTGCTCTATTAAATATTGGGAATCATATGATTTTTTCTCATAGATGTTATGAATTATATGACCTACTATTATTGTTAATTTATAACATCTAGTTGTGTAAATGGCACAACATAGTCCATGAAAATCAACAAATTAAACAAAGTAGCTGTATACGAACATTTAAACTTTCAAATAATTAAGATATTCAATATTTGTATCCTTTCTAATATTTTGATGGAGCAACATCAAATTTTGGAAGAAAAACCTTGAATTTAGACTTAAAATTCCATGACTAAGTAAAATAAATTATAATAGATATTTAAAGCCAATTAGATTTAATTTTTAGACAATTATATTGAAAAAAATAACACTTTATGAGGTACTTTAGTTCTAATAACTTTGGAAAACTAGAGTTAAGAGTAATTTTACAATGTTAAAGCTACATAGTAAATTATAAAATAAGAGTTTGTGTATAAAAATTTATATAATAACGATAATATATAAAATTTTGTGAAGAGTCAAAGCAGCTTATTCTTAAATGCACTCTCCAAAGGAATATAATATCAATGCTTTTCCAAAATTTCATACAAATATGTTGAATATGAATTTATTGACAAAACTGTTGATCGTAGATCTATTGAAAGAGGGAAGAGGGGATTGTGAGAGTAGGTGACAATGAGAAGAGGCGAGAACAACAATGGTGAATGTGAGAGGAGGTGATCGAGAGAGAAGATGATAACATCAAAATCGCAAAATCAAAGGTGATGTGGGCAAGTTGAGAGTGTTGGTTGTGTTTCTCTTGTGAATAGGATTGATTTTCAAATGGGTAGGGGTGAGTACATAGGGAAGATTTAGATATTTTTAGTTTTTAGATTTTCCACTAAGTTGAGAAAATAAACAAGACTTAATTTTACCTTATTAGCACTAACACTTGAATTTTTTAAAATTATTTTCTAAATTTTCAATTTTCATATTTTCTATGGTATACTAACTTCCCCTCCTATTACTACGAACATTTAAATCATTTAACAAAATATCTGTATTATATAATAAAAATTCTTTTAAATTTTATTTTTAAAGAAAATCTTAACGATATCTATCTGATTAGATTGTATGACATAAAGTTGTTTATTTGCATTTTTTAGAAATTACATAACTTACGATAGAAAAGTAATAATAGTATTTTTTTTTGAGAGTTAGGATGAATAATGAATAAATATATAATAGAATAATGAATAATATTTATTATACTAATACGATGATAGAGAGTTATGATGGATAATAAATAAAATATGTAATAGAATAATAAATATTATTTATTATACTAATGTGATAATAATATTTTTTTGAGAGTTATGATGATGATTTTTTAGAGAGTTGTCATGTCTAATGAATAATAAATAATATAAAAGTTATTTTATAAATGATATTATAAGACGATATAATATACAACGAAAGACGAAAATGTATAAGATATAACGTATGAATAAATAGAGATATAGGTTGTGTTTGATAATAAGTTGAGTAGAATTTTTACTATACGATGTTAATTGTACATACTAATTATAATAGAATAAGATAAATAAATAATAATTGTTATCGTTTCTTTTATTATAACAGTTAAATACGAAAATGCTCTTCTTTATTTAACCCAACCACCACACCTTTTTTCACCCCCACACCTCCTCCAAAAATCTCGCTTGTGAATTAGCCACATCGTCTCCCCAAAAATTGATCAATTTCGAGAAGCTGCATCGTCAACCTCAAAACCTCAATCATGATGCTGCATCGTCGCATACAACCACTTGACCGTGAAACCACGACATCGTCAAACTTTCCCAAATCGATTGATCTCGCAAAATCGCACCGTCACATCGTCATACACTCGCACCATTGGACCTCTCTCAAATTGATCGATCTCACTATTGACTTACTGTCGACTCCAAAATCCTAGTTGTGAAGTTGCACTATTGGACTTCCTCAAATTGGTTGATTTTGCATAATGAAAAATAAATAATTATCATTGATAAATGTAAAATTAGAATATAAAGGTTAAAAAGTTGACATGTTATTTTTTTTTTCTTTTATATTTTTCAAATTTATGTAAAAAAAAACTTTAACGTCCCACTGCATCCTACCTAACTCCGATGCCAAAAAGAAGCATAGAAGTTATATCGAGTTAGGCCCGGCCAGGTTAGGCCCACATCTACATGTGGGCTTTTGGATAATGCATATTAAATAAGAAAGATATTTTCCGTACGTCTTCTACTTAGCATCATTCATTCAACGCCTGTTCTTCTCTCCCGTTGCAGATGCAAGGTAGATAGCGATCCCTGGGTACTGCTGGCGGTGCAGATGTCTGCCACGGCGAGGTCGTCGAGATCGCTGCGCCGGGCGGCACGGGCCGCATCAAGCGTGGCGTCCGGCCCATACCTCTCCTTCCAGATGCACGCGGGAAGAACTGCAATCGTCCGCCGCCAGACCCGGCCGAGGTGGATTGACCTGTGGAGGAGGCAGGAGACCAAGCACTGCCAATTCGGCCGGGCGGCGGCCACGACTGGCGATCCCCCGGATACCTGGAAGCAGCCGCCTGGGGATACTGGGATCGCTGTGCACCATCCCGCGGGATCGTTGGGGAGGATCAATGTGATCAGGGTAGGTGGTGGGGGAGGGGGGACCGGTTGTGCGGGTGGCGGCGGGGAATTCGGCTCCAAGGATGGGGGTTGGGGTGGGGCGAATTTAGGGTGCGAGTTTCCAACCCCGAAGGAGATATCTAAAGGGCTCGATAAGTTTGTGATCGGGCAGGAGAGAGCGAAGAAGGTATTTTGTCGATTTCGAACTTTTTGCGGACTTAAATGGAAGCTTGGGATGAATCGAAGGACCTGAAATTGAAGCACTTGGATTATAGAGAGAATCTCGCTTGTTAGCTAACTTTCTGCTTCTGCTTGCTTTATTTTATTCTGTCTTTTCAGGTGCTCTCTGTTGCAGTCTATAATCATTACAAGAGGATTTATCATGACTCGCAGCCGACGTAGTTAGCCTTATCCCTGTTTAAGTACATTAAGTTTCGTTTATGTGAGAGATGTACATCTCTTCTGAATTGTGCTCTTATGTGGTATTCGTTTTTCACCGTAGCAAATTGGCTAAATTTTCCGATATTAAATCTCAGGTCTGCAAGTGATACAGGCGATGTTGAATCCTCTCCAAATGACAATGATGGCGTTGAGCTTGAAAAGAGCAATGTTCTTCTATTGGGTCCAACAGGCTCAGGTATCTGTTATTTTAATATTTTCATTTTTCCTTACCCTAGCTACTCCATAATCATGATTTTCATGAATCTTTAGAAGGTCCATTACTTGTTTCCTAGTAAGTTGGATCGGTAAATTTGCATATTTAAAGATAAATTGTTGATAAGGTTTGATGTGAACATCTTGTAATCGAGACTCTCACACGTCATTTACTCTTTCGGCCATAGATACCATGGCTTTGATGACTTTCACCAATGAAGATGAAGAACATTGGTAGTGCCTTAAAAAAAAAAAAAAAAAAAATATAAGTTTCAAATAATAAAAAAGAAACTTATAAGAAAATATAAAATGATCAAAATATGAAATTTTTTTAAAATGAAATAAAAAAGAAAAAGAGTAATCAATATTTATCTGATTTTCCTATGGTAAATTTTTATTGGTATTTATTAGGTTTTCATTATCAAAATTTTTAAATAACAATTAAAGTTTAGTCAACTATTTGTCAAGACTTTAAAGTGCAAAAAAATGCTTTTACAGGTTCAACTAACCAATTACAACAAGTGTTTAAGGTGAGATACTTTAACCAACCATGTGTTTAAAGTCCAACACACATCCAACCGTGTTTAAGATTTAACACACAATCAACTAGAGTTTTTAGGCAAATTGTGTGTTTGTGGTAGAACTTACCAACCAATCACATTAAGTATTTATGGTCAAACACTCCAACGCACCAAAGTTTTAAAGCAAAAACTCAACAAACCCACAAGATTTTATGGTAGAACTCTCCAATCAACCACTCTTTATCACAAGGAGTGAATCACCTGTGTTTTATGGTGAAATACATGCAAAAACCAACAACACGAAAGACCCAATACTAACTCTTATCAGTTAAGTATACTTACAAAGATTTACTCTTGCTAAGGTTGATGCAATGATGATGATGGAGCAATGTATCCTTAGCACCAACAAAGAGTTTTCCAAATAATTTTCAATAAGTGCAAAGGGTGAAAGATGTGAGCTTTCAGTTTGTCAAGACTTTAAAGTGCGAAAAAGTTCTTAAACTATTGCATGATGACCTATATTTATAATGTAAATCAAGGCTTTAACGGCTAGTTTCTCGACTAATTTAGATTAATGATTTTATAATTGTTAATCTGTTTTGTCCAATGGTTAGATTGATCGGGTTAAGAATATGGATGATTCAGTGTACTGGACCATGACCTAAAAACTATTGCAATGTATGTTGCAAATTCAGGTTAATGAAAGGTATAACCTTTAGTCCGAATTTGTGTTAAAAGTCTACCTTGATTAGCCTAGAATGGATTAACGTTCCTTTGTTTGTTCCTTAGTCCATTTTTCCCTGGACAATTAATTAAACTAAGTGTGTATGATTGACAAATGATGCATACCCTAGTACTATCATGCACCTAGAGCAAGATCAATTTGATGTATAATTAAACACACATGCACATGGTATTTGAGCTTCCATCTTTATTTCTTGATCTTTAAACTTTTATTTTCATTTCCTTGTTTTTAAGCTTCAGCCTTCATGAACTCATGTTTTTATATGTACTTTTTCTTCTAAAATAGCTACTTAGACTTATATTACATACACAACTACACATACACACTTTTCTTTAAGTAATCTTCAGGTCTAAGCACATTGAGCCTTTAGATCTTCCTTGTGGGATCTTCATCACGCCTTAGTTATTGATGTCCATTCTATCTTTTGTTCTTCATCTTCATGAGACTCCACCTAGTATTACCTAATACACTTAATATTTTACATTATATATTATATCTTTTTTTGACATCATCAAAACCTATTACATAAAGGGGTGTTTTCCAAACAGTGTATTGTGTGTATATACAAAGTCTTTCTACTCTTGCTCTAGGTATATAGTAGGCCTAGGGCATGCATATTTCTATTACATTTTGCACACAACACTAAGCATATTTTAGGCATCCAATGAAAATTAGATTAATGGTTACAAAATACCGGATTAACAATTTTCATTGACCTTAGAAAATAACATTCCAGTAAGTTTCAAACTAATGAGTGATATACTGTTTCTAGGTTTTAGTCCAAATTAACTTAGGACTTCATTTTTACACAAAATTAGATTTACGGATAAACCTACTGTTAATTTATTTTGGTAATCTTCATTCTAGTAGGTTTCAGACCATCCAATAGTATACCTAAACGGCTAAACTTTGGTCTGTCAAATATGGCCATTGTTGGAAACAGATCAACGATTGTAAAATTGTTAATATGTTCTGGTTGAAAAACTAGTTATTGGAATTTTGCTTTACTCTATAAATATGACTCATAATCCAACTTATCAGACACCTTATGCACTCTAAGCTCACATATGAATTGAAAGCTCACACTTTGCATACTCAATGCTTATTGAAGACATCTTAGAAGCTCTTATTAGTGCACATACCTCAAAACCATATCATTTGCATCTCCTTTAGTAAGAGCAATTTGTAAGTGCTTTAATTGGTCTTTGGGTTTGTAATTGGTATTGAAAGTTTGTTGATTTTTTCTTGTGTTTTTACCATACAACCCAATTGGTGCATTCCTTGGTAATAGGAGTAGTTGGTTGAAGAGTTTTACTATAAATTCTTTTTAGTTAGGGTTTTCTACCTTAAACATCTAAGTGAGTTGTTGGTTGAAAAGTTCCACCTCAAACTTTTGTATAAGTGAGTTGTATGTTGACTTGAAACACATTTGTAATTACTTTATAATAGATTAGTGTAGGCTTAAGCTTGTATAGTTTAGAGGTGGACGCACCTAATTGGTGAACCACCAAAAAATTTCTTATGTCCTTTATTTCCACTATTATCTTGTGTAATTGTTCAAAAAAATTTAAATACACGTTATTCACCTCCTTCTAGTGGTTAAATTAATCCTCACAAATTCATCTTCGTTCAAGAATTGTAACTGTATATGCTATCGAGATTTTATCTCTAAAAGCACCCATATCAATATCATCCTCAATTGAAGGATCAAAGGTTATTGCATGGTCATCAACTTCCATAAACTTCTTTGCTTGTTGCCTGGGCATCACCCATCCGATCATCTTCCTTGTGTAACACATGTTGATCCATTATACACTTTTGGTCTATAATGAAGTTATGAAGTGTCATGCAAGCAATAATGAGTTTAACTTATGTAGGATAATCATAAGGTGACATAAGATTTAGACCTCAATTGAAGTGTCATTTTTTCTTTAAAACACCAAATGCAGGCTCAGTAATGTTTCTCAATGACAAGTGGAGGTAGTTGAATTTTTCTTTGGCTCCTCTAGGTTGATAAGAATGAACTTCAGGTACATGATACCAAGTAGTTCTATATGGTGCAAGAAATCCAGCTACATTAGGATACCTAGAATCAACAAGATAATATTTTCCTGAAAATTGAAAAAGAATAATTACTATGCCTATAATTCATGGACTTAAATACAAATTGTAATAACAACGTATGACTAATCTTTGGGTGGAAAACACAAGTTTTATTGGGGATCAGACTATTTTTGCAGGTAACTTGGGACTTATTTTTCATGTAACTGCCTATTTCAGGCCTAAACAGCATGCCATTCATAGAAAAATGCACATGATATTTAAACAGCTGTGCCACACTGTCACCCACATTTTTGTATAGTTTTGATGTTTTGTATTATCGTGCTGCTTATACACTTATACTGTTCCTCAAGGACAGGGAAGACACTATTGGCAAAAACCTTGGCAAGGTTTGTGAATGTGCCATTTGTGATCGCAGATGCTACAACTTTAACACAGGCAAGTTTGATGCTTGGGTTATTTTGTTCAAAAATTCATGGCATTCTTCTTTTATCATAAAGGTTGGTACATGATACTGCTAAAGAATGTATCTTGTCAGCTTTCAGTGTTTCAAATATGAATAACTTAAGATTTTAGTGATATTTCTTTTACCACAAATGCAAGCCACCTATGATCCATGCATGCATTCCTATTTGTGTTGAATTGTCAATCAGAACCTTTCTTCCAACTGATCTAAAAAGGGGAAAAGGTAGATTTCTTGATATCTACAAAACAAACCGTTTGTCAAAAGTATCTGAGCATCCTGGTGTTTTAAATATAACCTCTTCCACAAATTGCATCTGCCCGTCTCTCCCAAAATTTTTAGTTTCAATGATGATGACATTCTCCAAAGGATATTATTTTTATAATTACTTTTAAACTCATTTTTAAGTATTTTTGGCATAGGCTTCTTCTTTTGGTCCTTATGCTAGAAATGAGTTATTTTTATGCACTAAGCATTTGAGCAGTATAATGCAGGCAGGATATGTTGGTGAAGATGTGGAATCCATTCTTTACAAGCTCCTTATGGTACTTAGATTTCTTTTCCATTACCTTTCTTCTTTCTATGTACAATTTTTAGCTGAAGTGTCCTTTTGACTGGTATTTATTTTCTTAATCATAGTTGTGCACATTCAAGTTGTGTTTGAATCAAATCACATATGTTCAAATGTTATTTTTATATTCTGTGGTAATATGCTGAATGCATTTATTTCAAGCATAGCATGCATTTTTGTAGTTTATATTGTTTATGGTTAAATGCTAATTTAAATCCTAGTTTAAAAAATGTTTGTGGAGACCACTATATGTTTGGTTCTGGAAAAAGTATAAATCCTTGAAAGTAATGCTAATATTATACTAGTAGATGGGTGTTTGGCATGCGTGCTTATCAAGGCATCTGCTTAGGTGCCAAGGTGTGAAAGTTAGGCATTAGGTCTAGTTTTGTATTATTTTTGTATGTTACAACTTCCTAATTTTAAACTGAGTCTACCTTTAGCATATCAATCAATAATTATGTATATATTGTTTGTCAGAGAAATTTGTTGTAAATTTAGTTATGGTGTCAAAGTAGTTGCCTAGGCATTCAAGGTGACCTTGTTTAATGCTTCAATACCTTGATTCCTTAATACCATGGTTGTAAGTTTCCCTTATATGATGGAAAAAAGGATGAAAGTAGTTGCTGGAACTAAAAGCATAGAATCTCATGATGACATGTTGGTGAAATGTCATTGACGTGTGCCAATTTTTAAAATCTTAACATGAAATGCACCTAAAATGACACTGCACAACATTGGTTGACATGTCAACCAATGTTATCACGTGTTGTGCATGTCAGTCCACACTGCATTTTTGTACTCTAAAGTCAAATGTTGACCGACATTTTTGTTTCTGTCCACCTCTTTTGCAGAACTCACATTCTCCTCTTCTCTTCTCCAACATTCACCCAAGCATCCATACTCCTAGCTCTTCTCTGACTTTTACAAGCCTGCAGCAACCTCCAGCGGGTCTGACCTCCAGATTTGCATTGTTTTGTATTTTAAGCATTTTTTCTTTTTCAGCATGTTAGTTTCAAGGGAATGTGGTGTTTTAATGTAATAAATGCCTGAAATTTTATTTTAACTATTCTAAGATGTCTGTCATTACTTTCATCAACTTATCCTAAATTTGTCATGCATAAATTTGTACTTTTGACCATTTTTTATAGACTTCCATTTTTACACATTCTATTGAAATCTGTCACATTTCTTTTTTCAATAGGCCGAAGTCCAACATGAAACCAATGCTGGATTCCTTACCTAAAAATTTGTCAATATAAATATGCTTTGTACAAAGATCTAGGCACTGACTAATTGGCTTTTGAATTTTGTTTTTGACATGAAGTTGGACAGAATGGGTGGACTAACTTGCAATCTGGATCTTTCAATAAAATACATTCTTATTTATTGATTCATTTATTTCAAGGATAAACTATATTAATTTTTTGTAGAATTAGTATTGAGAAGACTTTAACAGCATTCAGGTGGAAATGAATTTTTTTATAACAATAAAAATAAATAGAAAAAGTGATCCAACTGTGTGCTTTATTATTATTATTATTATTTTTGGGGCGGGGGGTGTTGATTTTTGTAGTAATTAGACGCTCTACTATAACTTGTGTAGAGAGAATTTTTGTCTTACAGGTCACTGTACGTGAAATTAACACTCTACAGTCACATAATTAATTATGAACTGTAAGTGTCACTAATATTTGAGTGCATGACAATACACCATGTTAACTTGGCAGTTGCATTGCTCTGAGACTCGAGTCTTTTTCCTACAGGTCTTGCCAACTAATCTTATGAAAATCACGTTTGAAATTTTAAGCACAACGTCAAATTACAACATTTGAAAACAGAAAAAATGGTACAATAAGAAGTTATATCTTTTTTCAGGGATATTGCACATTTTGACTTGATTTATATTTTTCAGGTTGCTGATTTCAATGTGGCGGCTGCTCAGCAAGGAATAGTTTACATTGATGAAGTTGATAAGATTACCAAAAAGGTGTTTGACCCAATTCAATTGTATTTTAGTTCACCAGGACCAGTTTATTTTCATTCTATTTTACTTGCTCTCTAGTAAATTGTGTTACATGCAGGCTGAAAGTCTAAATATCAGTAGAGATGTATCTGGAGAAGGTGTCCAGCAAGCTTTGCTGAAAATGCTAGAAGGAACAGTGAGTATCTTGTATCAGTACCGCTCATGTCTTTAGTGTAAAAAAATGGAGACATCTCCAAGCACTTAAAAATAATTGTCCAGAATACTTAGAGATAGTATTTTATTGCCTCTTTGTTTACCACTTTCCTAAGTCTTAACAACCTGCAACATCATGAAATAGTTTTGAGATGGTGGAAAATGAATATGAATCCACCTGGACTGACTGGTGGGATTCTTCAGGAAGTGATTTGCATGTGCATGAGAGGTGCATGGCTTTTTTTAAGGTTTTCAATGTAGAATAGCTTTCCTTTATATTTGAGTTCAAGCCAATGATGCTGGGACAATGAATAGATTATGGTTTTCAGCCTCTTGCTGATTTTGTAGTGTTGTACCTGCACCTGTTTAATTGTGCTGTTCTCTCAGCCAGATGGCAATAACAGAGAATGCCATAATTACTTCCATATATAAGAAAAAGAATGAAAGTTCTGGTAATATTGGAGTTTTAAGTTGACAGCTGCTTGCTTATATTCAGAGAAATTACCCTAAAATAGACAATGTTGACTTACACATAGAAAGTTACAATCAAGTCTTTTTCATTTTATTGTCCACACATCTCTTGTAGGTTGTCAATGTGCCAGAAAAAGGAGCTCGAAAGCACCCAAGAGGTGATAATATTCAGGTAAACTTGTCTGTTAGGGAATTTAGAAATTTCTGAGTTTTTTTTCATTTGCTTATATTTTATGTATACTAGTCAACAAAAACATGAGTTCATTAGTATCAAGTCACTGAATGACAAGTTCTATAAACATGATGATAAACCCTCTTATAATCAATACTAAATTTCTCTAATGCTTAAGAAATGTAGCATATAAAAAATTATATGGAACTTCCTTTTTGATATCTCAAGCCTAGAGAGGGTAGTTAACCACCTTCGAAATTATTAGTGGTGTATGGAGAGAGATTTGAAGTTGTCCTATTGGTCTGTCATGTCTGTAACAAAGATGCTCTATATTTAGTGCCAATGTCAATTTCGCTGTTATCATTGCAATTCTAATATTACCTATTATATTAAAGGAAGAGGTCATCCTTGCTGACATCAGCTGACTGACTCTTTTAGTAAAATACCAATTTTATTCTCCATGATGCAGAAAATTTTTTAATGACATGAACAATCAAACTCATGCCTACAACATATCAAACCGAAACTTCAACCACCAAGCTGCTAATTGTATATTAAAATTTTCTCGAACTTCTTATTTTACATTTCTCTTTTTGTTTCAAAATCACATATTATTTAATTAAAATTAATAATCTGAAATTTTTTATAATAGTTGTATTTTTGAATCTTGAAAAGAAAACAAGTATTATTGTGCTTGACCAATTGAACTATTACAATTGATTATCAATCATTTAATGTTCTTATGTGCAATATGCACGTGTTTTGAACTGGTATTAATGATTTCAATGACATATGCTAAATTATGTTTGTTTGCTATCAATGGCATGCTTTATATTTGCTAATTTATACAAGTTGTCCTTCTTGGTCAAACTTATATTCTTTTGAATGACTTCTATTGTTAATTAATAAGAATCAACTCATTTTCCACCTGACAATAACTAATCAAGGTATTTTAGAGCCTACTTTCCGACTCTGTCTATGCCACACATCAATTTTATGTGGTGATTTTGTACAACCTGTTGCTCTGATGTTACTTGCACTTGTTCTTCAAAGGTGGAGCTTTAACCTTCATATATGTTAATAAACTATTTCCAATTTATTCATATTTTTTGGCAGGTAGATACTAAAGATATCCTCTTTATATGTGGAGGTGCTTTTGTTGACTTGGAAAAGACTATTTCTGATAGGTAACATCTCCATAGAGTTTTTCGGTATTTAGCTTTGTTTCTTGGAGTTAAAAAGTAGATTGTTTCAGGCGCCAAGATTCTTCTATTGGGTTTGGTGCTCCTGTTCGAGCCAATATGAGGAGTCGTAGTTTGACAAATTCTGTTGTCACATCATCATTGCTGGAAAAGGTAAGTTTATATGAAGAAATTGATTCTTTATGTCTTTTGTTTATTAATCTCTCCTGTTGTCACATCATCTTCACTAGAAACAGTAATTAGAAACTAGAATTTATATAAAAAAAAGAATTCTTTATGCCCTTCTTGATGTGATTTTTTGTTCACTGATTTCTTTGTATGCATCTAGGTTGAAAGTGGTGACCTTGTTGCATATGGTCTCATACCAGAATTTGTTGGTAGGTTTCCTGTACTGGTAAGTTTGTCTGCTCTGAACGAAGACCAGTTAGTCCAGGTATCTTTTCTGTCACTTTCGCCTCTTAAATATCACAGATTTACTTGTAACTGTTTAACATTTACATGCCTCCAATTGTTAATTTCCTAACTTCATTTTCTTCTAATATTTATTGTTTCTAGGTTCTAAGAGAGCCTAAGAATGCCTTAGCAAAACAATACAAAAAGTTGTTCCAAATGAATGATGTAGGTTTTGGTTGAAGTACCATTTCACATCCTTTTCGTAAATTTACAATGGTTTTCTCTCTAGTGCTTTTCTTTAGCTCGGCATGACTGCCTAGGAGAATGGCAAAGCAAAATGGCCACTTTTAAGATATTAATTTTTTATGACATCTGTTTTTGTGCATTATAGGTACAGTTACATTTTACAGAAAGTGCATTGAGATTAATTGCAAAGCAAGCAATGTCCAGAAACACTGGTGCACGAGGCTTGCGATCTATTTTGGAGAATATTCTTATAGAAGCAATGTATGAGGTATATGCTGTTTTCTTACAATGATGTCTTGATTCCTACATTTCTAGTTATGTTTGATGTTAGGACGAGTTGAAATTTTGATTTCCATGATGGTAACTTTTCATTTCTAATTATGATAAGTTTTATTTCCGTGACATGATAACAGTCCGTCTCAATATGTTTTGTGTGCTTATGAAATGTTAGATTATTCACAATATATATGATACCTTGGTTGTCATAGTATATGGACATGGGAGTCTCAACTACAAATCCGAACTCTTTTCTTGGTTTTTTTCATATGCCAAGATTTGAACTCATGACCTTCACAATAAACATGTAATGTTTCACCATTGAGATCACAAGGAACTTAGCTGCAAATCTGAACTCTATTAACAGCAATTTGATCCAAGCCATCTCACAATCCATTTGAGTCCTGGATCTCTACTCAATCTCTATACTCAATATAAACACTACATTTCTATTTTTTTCTCTTCCATGTGACAAGATTTCCACTAATGTAAGTGCAATTCCTTAATATGGGTTTTCATTCTTAGAGGGGCTTAGTGCAGGCTAGAATCTATTGGAATGTTTGATAAAGGGAAAGTAACAAAAAGTGTTACAAAATTAAGGTTGTTTGTGTGGGTTGAAATCCATCAGAGTTTAATAAACTTTCCCCCATATAAATATTACACATTCCCTTGCATTTAGACTCTCACCTATTTGAATCATCTTGAAAAACCCTCTCAAAAATGCACCTTCCATCATTGTTGTCCAAAGTTCTGCTCACAAATGCACCTCTCTCGGCGTCGCTGTCATAATGTTTGATCATCATTGGGTCCCAAACATCAACTTGCCATTCCTATTGGGAAACAACCCAAAAATCATTGTTGTTGTCATCTCTCGCAAACACACCTGGCCTTCTGAAGTTGTCCATCTGCACTCCTGTGCACATCACTGTTGTCGCATTGCCCCTCTTGCACTCGTCATTGTCAGTAGTTCAATTTTGTCCTATTTTGATTTATGTCTCTTACGATGATGACAATGGAATGTCCTCAAGCCCTATTTTGATTTCTGTTGCATATTTTGGTCAAATGAAATTTTGATTTATGCCCTCATGCGTTAGATGTATTTTTTGGTGCAAAATTTACTGTTATTTTGCGTTTTGGGTTTGATTTTGAGTGCAGATTTAACAGACAATTTTATTGTGCATGTTTGCATTGTTTGTATGTAGATTTTGTTTGGGTTTGACAGAAACGATTTTATTATGTAGATTTTATTTGGGTTTAGCAGAAATGGTTTGATTTTGGGTGCAGATTTAATAGAAACAATTTTATTTTGCGTGTGCAGATTTCATTTGGGATTAACAAAAATGATTATATTTGGATGCAGTTTTATCAGAAACAATTTTATTGTGCATGTTTGCATTGCTTGTGTGCAGATTTTATTTGTGTTTAATACAAATGATTTTATTTGGGTGCAGATTTAACAAAAACGATTTTGGGTGTTCAAGCATGCCATTGCAATGTACATTGCAAATGTTTTACATTATTTGCATATTTGCATTGTTTTTGTATTATTGTGCAGTATTTATGCATTATTGTGTATTGTAACAATACTTGTATTAAAACTTAAATGTGTATACAACTCATTTTGCATTAGTGTACATACTTTAAGCAACTGAAAATGATAATGTTTTATTTTTGGACTTTGACATGCATGACTTATGATTTTATTTAGGATTTGATTTCTTTAGATAACAAAAAGCGGGGAGTAAGGAGTTGTCATAGTTGGAGTGTAAAAGTTGATGAAGTTATTTTAGACATACATTCTGAAGAATTAAAAAAAGTAAATACAAAAAAAAGTAATGGAAAAATAAAATCAATAACATAAAATAGAGATTGAAAAGTACAATGAAAAGGAAGGAAGCCAAATAACAAGGAAAAATGTAGATAGTCGCCTAAGACATGACAACTAATGTATGAGAACTATAAAAAAATTGGAAATCAAAGTAGATGGTGATGAAATTATATACATGGTCATACAGATATCCTTATTGAAGTGTGACATGAGTTTGTTGTGGTTAGTTATCTTTGTATTCAACTAGGTTTTAATTTATCTATAAGTATATCTAACATTTATTTTATCTTTTATTATGGAAACAGCCAAAATACACACCATGTAAAGAAAATCATTGCATAATTTATGACCAGCTAATTGTGTTGTTTGAGAGTAGTATTGCCTCTGGTAATGATAGTAAGCAACCTAAAGAATGTAGAGAATCTCAAAAGGATAATGATGGTGTTAATGTTGATGAAGAAAATGTCAGTTTTTTCAATGCAACATCTATGGAAGTACCTTTTAATATGAATTTTTAAGTACAAACAAATTTCCCAAATATTACAAATAATGTAAGCAGTGCAATTGGTAAGAAACAGAAGAGACCTCGACCTCAACCTCATGTAAAATCCTAAGAGGTTATGTCAAAAGCATTTAAAGATGTAGCTATAGTAGTTTTGAAATATTGTGAAAAGGATAATGACACTTTTGCAGAATGATTGAAAATTTTTAAACATTTTGTTAAAGTTGAACAACAAAAGTTAGACAGAACTGATGAACAAATAAAAGAAGTTGTGCAAGTATAATATGGTCTTCAAGAACTTAGGACAAAAGGTTCAATGTCATGAAGTTGTGGGAGTATATTGAAAAGCAAGATGAATTTTTCTATATACCACATAAAAAAAGAGTGCAATGGTTTAGATTCTTTTTATCTAAAGCTTGAGTGTAGTAGTATTTGTCTTGAGTGTTACTTATATTGTATTGTTATTTTTTATAATGTGTTACTTGTGAACTTGTCTTGAGTGTTGGTGGTACTAAATAGTAGTACTTGTGTTTGTTTTGAGATTGTGATGATATCATGGATTTGTAGTACTTCGGAATGTTGTACAAGAATGCGTTCTTGACATCTAGTTGTCACGCTTTCCTTGATTGATTCATTGTAATTGGGTAGGTAGATGATATCAAAAGATGGATTTAAAGACTCAAAATATGGTTTTGACTAAAAATAGTGACATTTGTAGACATAAGATATTGATGCATGGCAGGTCTCCTTGACAACTTCCAAGGGGAACTTCACCACCTAAGAGTGTAGATGGCATGCAATTGACTATCTAAGTAGTGAGAATTGCATTAAACCAAAAGTGCTTTGGCACTTTAATCTCAACTATGAGAGTGTGCTACATCATAGAGATGGCAATGTTTGCTTAACAAGACTATTTTGTCAAGATATGTATCCAAACAATGTTTGATAAAGAACTTTAGGAACAAAAATTTTGCAAGTATTTTGCAGAATTCCAAAGCAACATTGGTGCAACAAAAAATTGATTTATTATTTCATTACAAAAATATTTGACTACATCAAATGCATGAACTCTATTTTTCAACAGTAGACACATGACATCTTGCAATAATCATCAACAAATATAATGTAACACGTATAACCTAAAATACAAGGAATATAGGCAAGATCCCATACATTACAATGTACTAAATCAAACAAATAACCATGGTGACTAGTGTCGTAGCCAAGAAATATGGAGGGTGAGGAGAGAAAAGAGAACTTGTGACAACGAAGAGGTCGCATATAAGGAAAAATGGCGGAGGTTTGTGAAATAAGACCTCGAAAGGAGAGAGGCCGGAAGGGTGAATGAACTGGTAATTAATAAGAATGGTGGCAATGGAAAAAGAATAATGCCAAAATTTTAAAGGAAGATGAGCATGAGAAAGAAGAGTAAAGCTGGTATCAACTAGATGGCGTATTTTATGTTTGACAGTGCCATTTTGTTCATGCGTATGAGGGCACGTCCATCGATGTAGGATATCGGAAGAGGAGAAATAAGAAGAAAGAGCGAGGAATTTGCCACTGTTATCAGTTTGAATAGACCTCAAATGGTGACCGATAAGAGTTTCAACTTGTTTATGAAATTGGGGAAAAAGAAGAGCAACATCAAATTTAGCATGCAAATAGAAAACCCAAGTAAAGCGGGTATAATCATCCACAATTATTAGGGTGTTACAATGACCATCCGAAGAAAGAAGGAGAGCTAGACCCCAAACATTGGCATAGATAAGTTCCAAAGGAGAGGAACTAGTGTAAGAAGAATAGGGGAGGTGGAGACGAGTGGACTTCACCAACATGCAAGCGGAGCACAAATGAGGAGAAAATCCAGAGGAAAAAGGCAGACGATGGTGGTGGACCATGGTGGAGATGAGACGAGGATGAAGGTGATCGAAGCGTTGATGCCAAAGGTTCGTGGAGTTGGCAGCCAACAGAGCATGTGGACAGGTGGGTAGCAGGTAGAGATCCTCCTGGTCAGATGTTGGGCCTTGGAGAAGAGGGCGCCGACTATACCGATCCTTCACAGAGAAATAAGAGGGATGAAATTCAAAGAAAATAGGGTTATCGGCAACAAAACGACAAACAGAAAGTAGATTGCGTGAAATTTGAGGAACATGAAGGATGTGATTGAGACAAAAGCGAGAGGAGCCAAGAGTAATAAGTGAAGAACCAGTGTTAGTGATCCAAAGGCCCTAACCATTACCAATGCGAAGCTACTTAGGACCACGATATGGCTCATGAATCTGAAGATTCTGCAGATCGTTAGTGACATGATGAGTGGCGCTGGTATTGGGATACCAATCGTCACTACACACAAACGGAGCAACAGGGGGAGTAGGAAGAAGCAGTGGCAAAGGATGATTAACTGAAGATGGAGCATATGAGCTAGGAGTAGAAGAGTTGGCAATGTATATATGTGGCAGAGTAGTAGAAAAATTAGTCATAGAAAAATTGGCAGCCGACGTCGTAACTCGATATCTACATCTGAAGGGAGAGTGTCCAACAACCCCACAAACTGGGTAGGGATCACGATAGTGACCACGACTGCATCCCCATCCTTGACCACGATCGAAGGAGGAGGTGGGTAGACAAGGTAGCAACAATATCATTGAACTCTGAGCCAATATTGTTAAAGATGACTACATTGAAAGCAGGAGGGGTCATGGGATGATCAGCTTGAGCGAGCTCGTTGGCAAGATGCTTCACCTTGCGCAGATAATCCACCACAGGAGTGTCGCCGCACTTGAGGTTATGGATTTGCATAGTGAGTTGGAGAACTTTGGTGTACGTCGAGACATCGTAAGCCTTGCTAAGAGAATCCCAAACCAACGCCACAGTGTCTAGATTAACAACTTTGGTAGCAATATCCTTCGATAGCGAGGAGAGCAGCCAACTTAAAACCATTTGATCTTGTCGATGCCATTTATTATAAGCCTCCAGATTGTTGTCTTTGAGCGAAATGGGTTGAGAGCCATCAATGATATGCATCAAGTCAAGACTATGGAGAAGTGGAAGGATTTGGGCCTTCCAAGTGAGATAGTTGCAGGAAAGTTTGATGGTGATGAATTGATGAACGGATGAAAGGGAAGGAAGGCCATGGTCAAGATGATTGTCGGCCATAGGTCACAGTAGGATTTATGGCTCTAATACCATCTTGAAAAAATAGAAGAGAAAGGGGGAAAAGGAAGAGGAGAGGATAAACAAGAAAGCTCTGTATATGAAAACCATCTTCCAAAATACAAGTAAAGGTCTCTATTTATAGAGACATACAGCCAGCTAAAATACAAAAGCTGTTACAGGGGAATGATGGAGAAGATGATGGTGGAGAAGTGCGTGTGGCACAAGACATGGCCACGACACAACTATTTTGTCTGTTCCTTGTAACTACCACCCTCTTTGGAATCTTCGTTGGGTTGGGCTTTCATACTGTTATTTGCTCCAATACACTGGACAATGATAGATGGTTGAAGGCAATAATACACTGATTAAGGCTATATTTAACAAGATACAAGGAACTAGTTGAATTCACAAGTAACTAGCTATCTAGCTATTTTTGTATGATTATAGTGATAATATACACTAGCTATATTTACTTTCTAGGAACTAGTTGAATTCTTTTCAAGGAATCCTTCACTAACAAAATCAACTGGTAACAAAAAATTAAAGTTTATTAAAGGGCAGAACATTAACATAATGGAAATGTGTTTATAGTCTTGTACTAAATATTCGTAGCAAGATTTAATAGAAATAACTTCTACCAAACACAAAAAAAACATTTATATATCTAGCATGTATACATGTGTATATCCAGCATGTATAAGTATGCATTTCAGCTTTTATTAGAGCATCTACATAATATTAGTTGACCATGCATAATTTGATGGAAAATACATGTGGTCAACCCAGGAATCCGGATTATGACGTTCTTGTTTTTATTTCATAATGATGGAAAATATAAGGCATATAGATTACATTTTTGTATTGCATCTTGGTTAGCATTGTTAATAATAGATTGTGTTGACGGAAATATTAGAAAAATATCAGCTTTTACTGGAAGCAACCTAACCTTAGCTTTTGGTAGAAGCTGAAGTCATTAAATTTCTCTTTTTCGAAAGCCACTAGTTATTCCCAATAACTGAGGTATCCCATTTAGGATAAGTTTTGGCAGAATTCTAATGGTAGCCAAACACCCACGGGCTTTTCCAAAAGCAAGTCTGAACAGATGCTTAAACTCATTACTTAAAAGTTTCTCTTGCATGCAGATTCCTGACAGGAGAATGGGAAAAGACAAAATAGATGCTGTTGTTGTTGATGAAGAATCAGTTGGTTCCATAAATTCTCAGGGATGTGGTGCTAAAATTCTTTGTGGTGAAGGTGCACTCGATCATTATCTTTCCCAGCAAAGTACAAAACAACAAATGGTACGTTGTAATAATAGATCCAGTCATAATTTCAATAATTTCTACTTGATATTCTTGCTGACCCTATCCAGTTGTCCAGCTTTTGCCTTTACTTGGTATACTATTATTTTGTAGAGATACATGGATTGTACTACTGATGTATAAACTGAATGCACAGCCTGGATTAAGTTGCTTATATTAATGTAGTGTAGTGCTTCTTTTGATCTTGATGATAAAGAACTATTCTATTTATTTGTGATCTAAATCATTAGATCAATTAATAGTAAAAAAACTAATGGAATGGGATCAAATCCCAATTTACTTAAGCAGTAAGTTGGGAGACTGAACAAGCTCAAATGCTTGACACAAACATGTTCTCAACTGCAAAATCATGGTTTTGAGTGTCAATGTTGAATGAAATACATTTGAAAATTCACAATAATATGGGAGCTTATTTTCTGTTTTGAGGTTTCCTCAGGTTTCAGGCTGATGATTGTATGTATAGCAATATTTTGACCATTCTCGTTCAAGATGCCTGATCTCTCATTTCATGCAATTTTGTCACAGGCAACTCAAGAGAGATCTGAGGGGGGAAATGAGGTGGAACCTGAGCTTCCTTCTAGAGTTGCCAGCATGTAGGCACTAGAAAGTAAAAATTCAGAACTCTGTACATAAGTAATCCTATTTGTAATGTACTTGTAGTTTGGTTCTGTTAATTCGTCCACTATATGAAGCTTCCCCATATTAAAATAAAGTCTACCATTTATCATTTTGCTCTAATATAAGAAATTTAGAAATGTTATTGCCTAGATCTTTAGTTTTTACGTACTTTTGAGCACATTAAATTTATTGTCAGCCAAGTTGAATAAATTTGTTAACATAAAGATTTGTGATCTTAGGATGTGATTAAACCGCTTAAGTTGATTTGTTCTATCTGTTTTGATAATTTGGTCATTTCTAGAAAATTAAAGAATACACTAGTTAAGAGAGATGAATTAATTAGTGTAGAAAAAACTAAAAAAAGTATAAAACTAAAAAGAGTAGAGGAATGTTTAAAACTAGTTGGTTAAAATTGTGAGAAAAGATTTAAATTTATGTAATTTAATCAAAGTTTTTTATTTAATCAAAGATTTGATTATAGATAAAAACACATGAAAGAAAAAGATTCATGTAATTGACCACAGAATTATAGTTTGAATTGTTGTTGAACATAAAGATTTGGAATTATAGTCATAATAGTTTTTTGGCAGATCTATTCTAGTTCAATTACTTTTCAATGTATATCATGCATTTTTCTGTCAAAAAAGAATATACCATCCATGGATTTATCAGCTATTTATGGTAAGCAAGGACCTCTCCTATTGTAAAAATCAAGGATGGAATCTTTCGTTAGGTACTCAATTCTTTCCTTTCATCACTACCATTTTTTTTTTTAAAAAAAAAAACCCCATACCCTTCATTGATTCATTAGGTGGGTAGGACCTTGCAAAAAAGCACAAGTACACAACAAGTGAGGGGGGACTAGACCAAAACTCTACAATTCCTAAGCCAGGGATCATCCGAAATCTACTATCTCCAAGGGGAGATGTGTCTTCTACCACCCAACCATAGCATGTGCTTAGCAAACCTGAACCAAGCATAATGGGGGGCTATGCCAGAGGGGAGAAGCACTTGCACAAGGGAGGACAACCCCACTGTAAGCTAATGAACATAATCAGCCCAGATACCTGTACCATTCTAGACCCGCCAGACCATTCTCGCTCTGAGGGCAAGCATCATGTCCTTGAACCATCGGATGCCCAAACCACCTTCAACAAGAGGTCTAGTGATCATGGCCCACTTAAGATAATGTCTGCCCCTGGGAGAGTTATAAGACCATAAAAAGTTAACGCAGAGTTTATTTAGTTGATTAATAACAGTTTTAGGAACATCATAAATGTTAAGGGCATGTATGGACATAGCAGACAGAACACATTTAATAAGGACAAGTCAGCCCTTGGGGCTCAAGAATTTATTAAGCCACCTTTGGAGCTTCCTAGCAAATCGGGAAACAGTATCCTGGAAATAAAGAACTTTAAGATGACCCTTGAAAATCGAAGCCCCAAGATAAGTAAAAGGAAAACTTCTCTATTGGTGTCGGTACCTTGGACTCTTATTAGAGAGAAAAAATCGACTTTTAAGTTGGTTGATCTTCTGGCCTGTAGAGTCTTGGTAGGCTTGAAGGATATTATTGCACTTTCGGATGTTCTCAATGTTGTCATAAAGAAAGAAAAGAGTATCATCAACATAGAGCAAGTGAGAGTATTGAAAATTGGGAGCCTTTGTGACATAAGGGATAAAGTGGCTCGAGTGTTCAAGCGACTTGAGGCCCCTACATAACAATTCCTTTATAAGAATAAAGAGATAAGAAGGAAGATGATCCCCTTGTCTTAGGCCTCAAGAGCTAGAGAAGAAGTTAGTCAGATACCCATTAATAAGGACTACAAAAAGCACATCCTCCACATTGTTTGATAAGATGGAGACACTTTGGGGAGAAGCCAAACTTCCTTAGCACATCATAGAGGGCTCCCCATTCAACCCTGTCATAGACTTTTTCCATGTCAAGGCTAAAGATGACATTTCCATGTCTAGGCCCATCATTTATATGCCGAATGAGTTCTTGGGCTAGAGCAATATTGTCAAAGATGCTACGATGTTTAACAAATGCCTCTTGAGTGGGGGAGATTAGCTTGTCAATAAACTTGCTCAACTTGCTAACTATTTATATCGCACATTGCATAAACTAACAAGGCGAAACTCCCTGAAAGTAGACGGGTTGGGCACTTTCAAGATTAAGGTCAGGAAGGAAGCCTTCCAAGACCTTTCCAACAAGCCCTCCACAAAAAACTCCATAATGGCATTGGTGAGATCACCCTCCACAAGATCCCAAAATTCCTGAAAAAACCTAGAAGAGAAACCGTCCTGGCCTGGGGCACTATTTCGATCAATATCGAAAGTAGCTTCCTGAATCTCCTCCTTCGAGGGAAGGCCACAGAAGAGATCACAATCAGCACTAGAAACCAAAGTAGCAATGCCATGCAATAGATTGTCATCCATCTGGAACCCTTCAGATGTGAACAGTGAGCTGAAGTAAGTCATCGCTCCATCCTTAAGTTACTCCACACTAGAAAAACCTGCATCATTGTTTAGCATATGCTCAAATGCATTCACACGGTGACGTCTATTAATAATAGAATGAAAAATTTAGTATTCTTGTCACCCTCCTGTAACCATCTCACTTTAGCCTTCTGGTTAAGGAAGATATATCGTTTCTTGTCATTGTGGGTTAATTTAGTCTTGCAAGCAATAAGCTTGTCCCACGTACTAACACATCCATGTGCATTTAATTTTCAAAAAGTTCAATTTCTTGGATGAGGTTGTCTTTCTCAGTATGAATGTTGTTAAAGACAGACCGATTCTAGTCTTTCAAAACCTGTTTCAAATGAAGTATCTTAGAGTTAAAATTAATTAAGGAGTTTTGTGATCTCAAACCCATCCAAGTTTCCTGGACCATTCTCTTCAGGTTCTCGTGAGTCAACCACGTGTTGAAAACGAAATATCGAAGGCCCCCAACACTACACTTGACAATGTTGGATAACTATAGGAGAGTGGTTTGAATAAACTTTGGATTCGTAATGCATCACTATATCTAATTCCTGCAAAAAAGAATTAACCAGGCATCTGTCTAGACGACGATATAAGTGCACATTATCACTCCTATTATTACACCAAGTTAAAAAGTTACCAATATGTTGAGGTTCGGAAAGGAAATTATCAATAATACAAGTATTGAACTCCCTTGTACTCCCAACGTTGGGAATGATGGCCTTGGAGGATTCAGAAGAGTTCTGGATGACATTGAAGTCCCCACCTAGGAGCCAAGGCCGATCACCAATGTGCCCATCGACGTCCTCAATGTGGTCCCAAAGACTCCGTCTCTCCCACTTAGAGCAAGAAACATAAATGGCAGAAATAAAAAAGATCTTACCCATTTGATCAGTAACCAAGCAAGTAATGCTTTGATCATGTGTCCTAGTAACATCCAGCGAAAAACCACCAGACCAGAGCAACCAAATCTTCCTATGCTCGTAGGAGTATTGATCCATGTGAAGCTTCCAAGAAATGGTCTGAGCTTCACTAGAGGCCACAAAGGGCTCCAGCAAGATGCATAGTTATATCTTATACTTATTGATTAAATCTTTGCAATGCTGGATGGTGGCCTTGTTGCCAAGGCCCCGGTAATTCCAAATTATAAAGTTAATCATTTAAAAAAAGAAAAGAATTAAGAAGAACTTGATGCTCAATCCTCGTAAGAGGAGAGCAAGTCAAAGGAGTTGTTGGTCGAGCGAGATTGGCCAAAGTGTCGTTTTTGCGATTCATATCGTGATCCTCTAGTCTTATGGGTGATCACCTCCACTATACCCTTCCTAGCAGTAGGGACTAGGCACTCGGGTCACTTACACTTCTCCTTTTCATCCGTGTAATCCTTAATGAGAGCCCTGTTTAGATCACAAGAAATGTTTGTACCCCTTTCAACAACAACTATGCCACAAGGGGACGTCCCTACATCCTTAGCCAAGTGACCATCATCAGGAGTAGACGCATGAGATTACACAACCCCCACCCTATCGGAGGCCACTCGAGCAGATTGGAGTTGTTGGTGCCTAGACGAACCACCTAGGAGCATCACGTCGGCAGGGTTCCCAACCCCCGCAAATTCCTCCTCAGAATTCCACATCTTGGAACAACTTGTGTTGACTGGAGTTACTAGCAAAGCTTCCAATCCCATGGGGTCGGCAACACTAGCTGTCGACGAATTGGGAGACCTACAATTGAGGCTTGAGAGGAGATCCTGCGAGAATGTCCGATTGGTGTCAAAGGCGACGGCCGAGTCAGTGCCCACCGCAGGGTCGTCTCCTCTAGCCGACGGTGGGCTGGAAGCCATAGTTTTCTGTGGACTACCGGTCTTCACTCCCAATGGAGAAGCTTGGGGTGTGGCTTCTGGTCCTCTGGGAGAGCTCAGAGGAACCAAAGGCCCCTACGTTCCCCTACCAAGGGAAGGAGCTCTTTGTTCTGGCGGAACCTTCTAGGTAGCATCATCCTCCATTACTGGAGGGGCCTCTGAAGAACCTTGCACACGATCATTTTCCGTAGGTGCCTGGCTAGTATCCATCGTCTCTAACACAAGGGAGGGGTCGAGATTTGCAGAAGGGGCATTAGGATTTTTGGGTCTATTCCGACGGTTGCATCATCAGACATACACCCACTACTCCTTCCCTCCCTCTATAGGGTCACGACTATCGAAGCCTTGAGAAGGGACATTATGAACCGACGTTGCTGCACCTACTTGAGGATCCTTGCTGGTCCCCGCTAGATAGATTTGGCAGTTCTCCTCCTAATGCTCTATTCGGCCACAAGCCCAATAGTACTTCAGAACAAAAGGGTAGATAACCTGTTGTTTGATTATTTCTCCTCTATGGTTGATGATAATCGAGGTAGGAAGCTCTTTGGAGAGATCCATCTCCACATAGCACGGTCACGCCCGGACAAGTGAAGTTGGAGACATCCCTATGCACACAGACAAAGTTTCCAAGGAGGGCAACAATCTATTGCACAGTGTTGATCACTTGAAGATGGGCTTTGAGCTTCAGGAGATGAACCCAAATGGGAACAACCGCCAACTCCACCCCAGGTTCAAACGCGGGTGTCCAACAGAAGGTCGACATTCTCCGCCCAACCACAACCCAAGGTTCCTTCACCGAAGCTTTGGTGAAGTCCTCCTCTTTTTGGAACCGGAGGAGGATGTGTCGGGGATCGTCCACTACAGGGAAAACAGGGCCAGACAGCGAGATTTCCCTTTTCACCGTTTCCAAATTTTTTTGGAGTTCCGGTCTCCTTCCGTAAAACTTCCCAATGAGGGTCCATTGGAGCGGTTCCGCCAAGCCCTCAATCTCCTCCCTTGAGAAAATGCACTGAGGAACTCCATTGATAAAGTCCGACTGGTGCAGAGGAAGCTCAAGGAAAGCCGACAGCTGTAGATTTGGGCGCATGAGCTTTGCAAATGATCGGATCCTGGGGCCAACAGTAGGCATCTTCTAGGAGAGAGCACCTTCTGGCACACCAGTTCCCCTACCAGATTCTCATTCCCTAGGCAATTTGATGTCGGAGAAGATGGAGGGGGATGAGGTCGAAAGTTGTTCTTGGCCATCGTGGGGCAACCAGATCCACCCCCAAGGATCCAACGGTCAATGCCCATCCCTCGAGAAGTAGACGAACAGAGCTGGCAAGACAGAGCCCTCGCCGGACGTTGCCACTGCTTGCCGAAGAAGCTCAAACAGTAGATCTAAATCACTACTTGATTTCATCATTTCATCTGTTTAGGGTTTGTCATTCTACCTTGTAAAAAGAGGTGGGTTTTGTCAAGCTTCAAAAAATTGGATTGCATAAGATATTTCTTTTGAGAATAGATATTAAATAGCTTCATTATAAGAATCCTATCTCCAAGCCACCCACTTACTGGATGGATGAAGAGCTTACATTACAATCCATACATGGTCAAACGAAGGGAAAAATAGAAGCAGGTTTGCTGAGCAGAACATTGTAAAATGGCAGAAAACACAGTCATTTGTTTGTTTTCAGCATCATTCAACCCCCACCCACCATTATTAGGCATTGGAGCTTTCGGTGGTGCAGTGCTTGTGTTTACCACTTCAAGATCCATCAGATTGTGATCTTGCAATTTGGTTGTGATCCCATCCATATTCAAGTTCCTAGATTTTTTTTTGACACCTATCCCTGCATTATTAAGCATATCTAACCAGGAAAATAGCAAGACTAATGAATTTTTGAATATTGAGTCAAATATTCAGCATTTTGTTTCTGAGGATGTGATCATTTATGTTCTTCCACCGCAGCCTTCTTGTTGAATGGCCTCTGAAGGGAATTGTTAAAATTAAATAGATTCTCTGGGGCTCAATATTTGAAGTTGGGAAAGGGAGAGGGCTTGAGGAAGTCAATGGTTTTTTGGTGTTTGGGCAAAGCATAAGCAAAGGTGATTCATGGATTCATCTTATGAAAGACAAAGGGGGTTGCATTGTCTTTGGTTAAAATTTTACTGTATTCAAGCAGAGAATGTTTATCTTAGGACACAAATTGATAAATGTTTTTATCAAAGGGTTGGACACCTCTGATGGTGATGGGCATTCAATTGATAAATATTTTCGGCTCAAAGGGTTTCCACCTAAATCTAATAATATTCAAGCTTTAGCCACAACTACAGGTCAAGGAGTGGAGTTTGTTGACTACAACTTAACCATTGATCAGTGCAGAAGGTGTTGGATTTGATCAAAAATAAAGAAACCCACCATGCAGGTAAGTAATCTTCCACCATTTCTCTTTTTGTTTTAGATTTTTCTAATAATCAAAGCTTTGGATCATTGATTCCTGGACAATAGACCACATTTGTTGCTCCATTAATAGCTTTGCATATATGGATGACAAATATAGCTCACAGTTTCCTGATACATTTGCCTACAGGGAAAACTATCAAAGTGGTAGTTGTAATTACTGTTGTTTTAAACTCAAAAATTGTATTACATAACACGTTTTGTATCTTTTAAAGATGATAACCTTACTGTAAAAGATTTTAGACCCGTAAGTCTCCTCAACAGTAGTTATAAAATCATAGCTAAATGTCTGATTGCTAGGTTTTCTTCTGCCCTACCTATTATAATCAATAACAACCAATGCACATTTTTAAAAAGTAGACACATATATGCAGGACTGTTTCATTGCAGCACAAAAAACCATTCACTTCCTTTACTCTTTGAGATCGCAAGGCATCATTCTCAAACTCGATTTTGAGAAGGCTTTTGACATAATTAACTGGAATTTCCTACTTAACTGTATTTCTAATGTAGGTTTTAGTCAGAAATGGGTAAGTCGGATTAAAACATGTATTTCTACCTTTTGGTTAATTTTTGGATAGACCACTCAAATTCACATGCCAGTAAAATACTTGAAGCCTTTGCTATTCCTGCCCCAATTGATTCTACAGTGTGTGCAATAAACTCAACAGTTGCCATGGACATTGCACTTCATCCTCGTTGGGGCGATGACACACTTGACACTTACGGATTTCACTTTATTTTTGTCGATGTACCCAACAATGCTCCTTTTTGGCTGTAGGAGTAACTAGTTATGTGGTTGTTCCATTTTTAGTGCTATAAGCGTGCTTTTGGTTTGTCAAAATACACACATATATATAGAAGCTTGAATGCAATATTTCAAAAAAAAAACATTTTGCATGTTTTAGGATTTAGGGTTTAGCTTAATATCTACCAGAAAAGTTATGTCAATAAACTGTTCTGGAAACTGTACCCCTCATTTTTACCTCTGTCAAGACCTAGCTTCCAAGTAGGTAATTGAAGAGGGTAATAGCTATTGCGAGCTATATTTCTTTGTTTAAAAGGAGCATAGAATTTTTGTTGTTTACAACTTCATTTTCATTTTCAAGATTTAAGGTTTAGGATTTAAGATTTAAAGGTGGAAGGTTAGGTTAGGTGGATGGCCTAGGTAAGGGGTCAATAATGAAAGGAGAGGTTGAGGAAGTAGGGCGATCAAAGAATACATGGGTGCAACTCACAATTCCTTTTCTTTCTTACAGGGGGAGGTAGGAATGTTCAGGGAAGAAAGTATTTACAAATCAAATAAGCAAAAGAATCACATTCTTCCCTCTTTCCAAATGCACAAAAGTTGAAGAGAACTAGCAAATTCTAAGTTATTTGTTTTGTTGTTGATGATCAAAATCTCATTAATTTGATTCAACCAGTGAAGTGGTTTATTTTCCTCTAAACAAAGGTCAAAGCAATTCCAGTAAAATTTCTTTTATGTATGGTAATAAGTATGCACATATCATATACAGGCTCTAAACAAATCTAGTTCTAAGTCTCATTTGAGAATGCTTTATTTATAATAGAGTAAGTTCTTCTTAAACTTTTACGTGTTATCATTATTACATAAACTTTTAGGTATAAATTTTTATCATACAATTTACTATAGAATTCAACTTCATTTGTTTCACTTCTTTTGACTCCAACTTTTCACAATTTTTGATGTTGGAATGTCTTATTACCAAACAAGACCTAATGTGTCATTAATTAAAATCTATGCAATTTAAAATTCTAAGAATAAAACCAAAATTGATTTATTATATGAATCTGATTATTAGATTACTATAAATACAAAATAAAAAAAAATATTTCGATCAAATAAATGTTAGCTTTTAATTAACTTTTGTTAAATTTCAACTATTGATCTTGAAATAAAAATATTTTAATAAATATAATTTGCATCAAGTTGGATTGTAGAACTAGATAGATCACATCTTAGATTAATTAATTATATTATTAAATTTAACTATTTTAAAAGTTAGTTATAATGACACGAAAAGTGCAATTAATTATGCTATGTATGCATTTAATTCTGCTTTGTAAACAAAAAAATAATTATCTGATTATGCTATGCACACATTCGAAAAATTATAAATGATGCACTATTTTTTAGATTTAACATATTAAAAAATATATTTTAATATAATTAAATTATATTGTGAGATAATATCTTCTATTGGCGAAAATTAATTCTACAGGTGTTCAACCTAATGTTTGAGAATGTATTAAAATTGATTTTTATTATCTCTTCTCCTTCCCTCTTAAACATCTCTATTTTCTTTCTCAATTCAAAATTAAAATACTAAAATTATTAAACTATCTCATTTTAGTGGAGAGATAAAAATTTAAAAAAATGACTTAAGTTTAGACATTTAAGGTCTTGTTTACGTAAATTTTGGAAAATTGATTTTAAAAAATTTATAAATTTTTTATATTTTAATATTTTAAATATAATTTTATTTTTTTTAATCATAAATTTAACAATAATCAGAAAAAATTAGACAAATATATGAAGTTAGGAAAATATGTCATGATAATATTTCCTCTAATCGTAAAAATCTTTTCGATGAAAAATGACGAAAAAAAAGTATATTTATAATGATAAAAAAAAATTTAATACACAAAGAGTTAAAAATCTAAAAATATTTTTTAAATGTTTTTTTGTTAAGATACATAATTTTTTTTTATAAAATTAATTTTCTATAAATAGAACAAGACGTTTTTATTATTGGTCGAGATAAATAAATTTTTTATTATTGTTTTATACATTCCGATAAAAAATCCCTATCTTCTGCACCGGTGTGGCGAAACGTTTCAGCTTTCTCTCCGCTTCCATCACCGTTCATGGAGGCCGTCGGCTCTTTCTCTCGGCGTGCCACTTTGCTCTCCGCTCCCGTCTCCATCTCCTCCGGTGCTATACTCACTTCAGGCAGCAACGCCAGAGACGGCTCCCGCTACCGCTCCCTCTTCTTCCTGAAGATCCCGTCTTTGCGGTGGTCGCTTCTTTCCGGCCGCAGAAGGCTGCGGGTTTTGGCGCGCCAGGAGCGCCCGTGGAGGGGGGTCTCCAAGCGCCGCAACTCGCTAAGGGAGAAGCTCTTGGGTTGGGAGCCTCCCGCTGAGGTATTTCGTCCAACGCAGCAAGAGTCCGATCCCGCTTTGCATTCGCAGGTGGATTTCGTCCAAAATGACGAGAAGAGTGGAGGTTCCGGGCCGGATTCTGTCGCTGGCGAGAAAAGAGAGGGGCTTTCGGATGGCGATGGGTTGGGGAAGTCGGACGCTACGAAGGAGACCGTCTTGTGGGGTAAACTGGAGAATTGGGTTGATCAGTACAAAAGGGATAACGAGTTCTGGGGTGTGGGAACTGGTCCTATATTTACTGTTTATCAGGACTCCGATGGGAATGTTGTCAGGGTTTCCGTTAATGAGGATGAGATTTTGAGGAGGAGTAGGATTGAAGCTTGGTCGCCTCGATTTGGTAAAGAGGAAGGAGAATCGAAGGTGAAGTTAAAGTTGGCGCAGGCAATACTTGTTGCAAAAGAGGTTGAGCAGGGGGAGTACAAGTTTCCGGAAAATAGCTCGATTGCAAAGTATGTCTGTGAAGCGAAGCATGTGCCCCATGTTGATAGGATTAGGATTGCCATTCCTCAGGCTAAGACTCTGGTGAAGTTTTTGCCACAGATAGGTACAATTTTGTTTGTTGGGTATTTTGTTTATTGGGTCGTGAAGAATTCTTTGCTTGGATGTGATAGGAGAGAGCCGATGAGTGAGGAGAAGGAGATGTTGAGAAGGAAACTTAAGTCTAGAAAGAAGAAGAACAAGTTAGTGATGGGCAACATAGAAGTTGTTCAGGATGCAAGGGAGATTTTACCAGGTTTAGATAAGAGGCCAGAGTTGGATCAGAATGAACTCATGAAGAACATCATCAAAACCAAGACCTCAGAGAAGGCATCTGTGATGCTGAAACAATCAAGTGGTTCTGCTGTCCATGGCCACAGTTTTGAAGACAAGGTCAGGGAAATCAGGGGGATGGCAAGAAAAGCTCGTGAATCAGAGAGACTACAAAGGAATAATAGCAGGGAAGGAAGTAATGAAAATGTGGTTCAGTCTAATGTTAATAAACTGATCGAGGAATCTCAAACAGACATATTCCAAGATAGTAGGGACTTAAGTGATGCTAATACTGGCACTCCTGAAGGTGTTGATGAAGAAGAACAAAAATCACGGAATTCTTCCTTAAAGCCATCCTTTTCTGGCAACTCTTATGATGAGAAGAAACCTAAAATCATTACGTCAGCCAAAGAAGCAAGGGAATATCTCAGTTGGAAACATAAAATTCCAACTGGCAAAATGCAGACTCAGCAAGGCTTAAATAATAGACAAATTGTTCATAACTATGTTACACTTGATAACAAGGAAGTTCATTCAAGTGGGAATGAAAATGTGGAATATCCCACCGCAAATGATGCATCCAGAGGTAAAATGCCTAATTTATTGATTTTCCAACAAAATCACTTAGTTGGATTAGAAAAAGATGTTTTTAAACTGTAGCACTTGATGAGCATGCAGGTGAAATGGAAAATGGGATACCTTCAACAGCAACACTTGATGAGCATGCAGATGATACAGAAAAGTTGTGCTATCCCATGGACACCACCAAAAAAGCACTTCCCCATTTGGAGAAGGTTTTGGGTGAGAAAAAAGAGTTTACAACATTTGCTGTTGATATGCATGCAAATAGCACGGCAAATGTGCACTTGACTGTGGACACTGCTGTGAAAACACTATCTCATCTGGACAAGGTTACGGATCCTCTAGAGAGCAACTATGTTGGTCAAAGAAGTAAGCCTTGCAGCCATGGTGTCGAATATACTTTGGTTCCAGATGAGACTATACCAGAAATTGGAGCAAAAAGAGACAAGGAACTTGAAACTGATGTAGAGAACCATAATCCACAAAGTAGGGTTGACTCCTTGTCTAGAGAAACCATGAAAGATGGCTTTGGTAGCATTCTTCAGCAAAATGAGATGGTGCATTCACCTGTTGATGTGAAAATGACTGATTCCACTGGTAACTCATCTTCTCTAATGTCTGTTTCTGCCGAAGGAAGAAAAGGAAAAACAGAGCCAGTAAAAGCATCCACCTCATTTTCTATGGATGATGATTCTAATGCCCAAGAAATGCAAGATAAATCATTTCTGTTAGGTAACAATACATCTAAAATTGATTGCACTGAACATATAAAAGATATCAAGGAGAAGGAGAACAAGAGAATGGATGAAGAAATTGAGACGCCACAGACCAACTCTTCACAGTTTGATGCAGTATCAGGCCCATTAGGACTGGTAAATAGCAGTGATTTTTGCAATGGGGAGAAAGAGAATGGCAGATTTAATTCTCAAATAATCCAAAATGTGGATGATACAGATAAAGATTCAAACTTTCATTCCATATCCGATAAGGAAAAAGTGAAGGTAAACAACATGAACCTGCAACATCCCAACGGTGATGTTTCTGAGTGTGATACAAATTCCAATATAGATTCTAGTTTTGTCAATGATGATAGAAAATCAGGATCAATACAACACAAAAACAACTGGATTGAGGAAAATTTTGAAAAATTTGAACCAATTGTTGAAAAGATTAGAGTAGGTTTTGGAAAAAACTACATGATGGCAAAAGAAAAGAAAGAACAGAAAAAGCTTGTGAATGCAGAAGTGAGTGAACTGGGCTTGTTGGAGGGTGATGAAGAGCTTGAATGGATGAATGATGAAAGGCTGAAGGATATTGTGTTCAAAGTTCGAGACAATGAGCTTGCAGGGCGTGATCCTTTTCATTTGATGAGCAGTGATGATGAGCATACCTATTTTGAGGGCCTTGTAAAGAAAACTGAAAAACTGAATGGCAAGCTGCAGAGTTTGCATGAGTTCATCCACTCAAGGATTGAAAATATCGACTATGGTGCAGGTACTATTTCCTTATTGCTTAAGTGGGACTTAATGTTGACTCTTGTAGTACTGTGAATTCTCTCCCTTTTTTGGTACTTTAATTTTGGTGGTATTTCTGTTTTTCTTCAATTCAAGTATAATTTTCATATGAATGAATTTCTTTAATCTTCCTTTTGGATGCATATGTTCATTCTCTTCTATTTTACTTTGTTTGGCCTACACACCTGCCAATTGGAATTTGTTCATGGAAGTTTACTAATACCATGGGTTTCATCTGGCTTGATTCACCCAACTATATGCAGCCTTATCTGATCCAATGAAAAAGAAAAAGAAATACTAGTTCAAAAGATACTTCTTTCTATGAATATTTCCCTTTTGACATCAAAATTTGATTCATTATAATATCATAGGACTACAATTCATGTCTTCTTTTCATTGTAATTCCTAGGGCCACAGAAAAAGATGCATGATAAAATTGTGGAAGATGCTAATTCCATACCTGTTTATCTTTTCTATTCAGATGGTATCAGCGTGCATGATCCCCTTGAGAAAATAGTACCTCGTTGGAAAGGCCCCTCTATAGATAAGTTTCCAGAATTCCTAAATAATCCTATAAAAAATAAGGAGACCTCCACTGAGGAAGGCTCTGCAAATCCTTCAACAAGTAGTGACAACGGTGGTGACATTCAGAAATCCAAGGAGCAATCATGTGCAAGTGGTATCTCAAGCAATTCAGTTCCCAACACACGTTATAGAGCCTCTTCAAAGCCAAGGACCATTATAGAATACAGTGATGGTTCCAGCAAAGTGGGGAAAAAAGGGGGAAGGGAACATTGGCAGCACACAAAGAAATGGTCCCGTGAGCTTCTTGAACTCTATAATGCAGAGACAGATCCTGAGATTAAGTCTGTTATGAAGGATATGGGGAAAGGCCTAGACAAGTGGATAACTGAGAAAGAAATACAAGATGTTGGTGATCTCATGACGAGAATACCAAAAAGGAAACGACAATTCATAGAAAAGAAACTTGATAAACTTAAAAGAGAAATGAAAATGTTTGGACCACAAGCTGTTGTCAGCAAATACAGAGAATATTCTGGTGAGAAAGAAGAAGACTACCTTTGGTGGCTGGATCTAAAGTCTGTGCTGGTAACAGAATTTCTCTCTCTGAAATTCTATGATGTCTTATCTTTTTGTCTGTGAGATGCAAGTTTTTATCCAATTTTATTGGCAAATTAGTCAACTTTATCCTGTGGTTTAAACAGTGCATTGAGCTCTACAACGTTGAAAATGATGCCCAAAAGCCAGGATTTTATTCCTTAGAAATGGCGGAGGACCTTGAATTGAATCCAAAGCAATATCATATTATTGCTTTTGAGGATCCTGGAGATGCCAAGAACTTCTGCTATATTATGCAAGCTCACTTAGAAATGCTTGGGAAGGGCAGAGCTTTTGTTGTTCCTCAGCCCCCAAAGGTATTGTTTAAATATTTCATTAGGCATTGAATCATAGTGTATATATACAATGGCAGGTTAAGCTAGAGCTGATCACAGATTGAACATACTACTACCAACAGTGGTCTACAAATTTTGAGAGTGATATAGATGTCACCTGCAGCTGTTTTGATTCCTTGTACATGTTAATCATGGAACTCCAACATTTGCCAAGAAAAGTTGTCCATTGTTATAATTTAACTCGGGATAATATAAAATACAATAAAACATCTGCAAAGTGGTAAGTAGCTTCTGGAATAATTTTCTTTTGACAAAACCCACAAAAATGTCTTCCTGCTTTTCTGCTGTAAATTTTATGGATCAGTATACAGAAACTGCTATTAGGACCATGGTTCAATTTGGTTTAAATAATTTCACAATGTGACGTTTTTTGTGAATAGTGAATTGATAATGATTAAATGGTGTTCAAAAAAAGAAAAGAATTGACAATGATTAATTTAATACTTGGCAGCCTTATTGTGACAAAAGAGTTAAACTTTCAATAGAAATCGATTTTCTAGCCTCTTCATATTACTTGCAGGAAAACTTTCCATGTGTTTGCGTATTGAAATAGGGTTTTATTTTTTATGGTTCAGGTTTCAGATATGAAGAATAAATTCAGTAGTACTGATTTGTAACGGCTATAATCTGAACCATTAACCATAAAACGTAAAATCCTATTTCTTAATTTAAAACAAACAAATGGAAAGTCGTCTGGCTGGTACTATAAAAGTTATCATTTCTGTGAACTTATGTCATCAGATTCCATCCATTGGCTCCCTTGCAGAAAATTTTGCTCTAGCCTGTGAACATCATTTGTCTAGGACAGAACTAACAAGTAATAATACATTTTTCACACAAAGTTGTGAATTCTGCATTACTTCTAGTGTTGAAAAGTACTGATAACATTGATTTTAAGGTTGTGTGCAGGTACCGATAACATGTCTTACTGGATTTTTTTGCCTTGCAGGATGCCTTTCGGCAAGCTAAGGCCAATGGATTTCATGTTACCGTTATAAGAAAAGGGGAAATCAAACTCAATATAGACCAAACATTGGAGGAAGTTGAAGAAGAAATTTTAGAAATTGGAGCCAAAATGTATCATGATAAAATCGTGCATGAACGTGGTGTCGATTTGGGCACACTGATCAAAGGTGTATTTGCTTCTGATAAATCTAGCAAAAAGAGGTAAACTCTTATTCCATCCCCCATTTCATTTTCTTGTTGCCTACATAACTGTGAAGCTCTAAAAAGAATTTCTTTCCATTTGTCAAAGAATCAATTTACACGACTTTATGACCTTTTGTATGCAGTAACTCAACAAGAATTCTCAGAAAGCCCATTGTTTGATGAAACTCCTGTATCTGGCAATTTATTGGAACACGCAAAAACAGTACCTCCTCACTGGGTTCAAATGGTATTCCCTCTTTTGACTTTCATAACTTGGAATTACTGATGGAATAGATCTCCTTTTACTCTTGCCGAAGATAGGCCTGCATAAAATCAGTTTACTTGATACTTTGTATACTATTGATTTTTTTTATTATCTTCATTCTTTATTCACTGAGCTAGCTTATTTTAACATCTATAATTACAAGAATCAAGGACACATCTATTCTGGATTTTTATTCTTTTCTGCTCTATTAGGTTTTGTAGGTAGCTGCCAACGTCCATAGAAGAGGTTAGACAAGTTTGATGTGCTCGGTGCTCTCAGGGAATCAAATCTTTACCATTGAAATGAAAAAAGCTTAGGCTGCAATGGCATCTAATATATCAATATCAACCATCTAATTTTGTGTTGTGTTTTTTGTATTATTGTAAAGAACAACTGTGATAGATTACAATTATAGATAGGTCAATTTATTATTCATTATTGTTGCTTTATAAAAACCATTGCAGGACGAAAATTTTGGCACTAGCTATTCGGTGAAATGTTAAGGGAGGGTTTGTAGTTTTGGAAATGGTGAGAAATTATGTAAAATGATGGAAAATAATAGGTCAAAACCATTTCTCACTAATTAGTGTCACCTGTGGTTCATCAAAGACTCAAAGCTTGATCAACGTGACCTTAAAATTAAGCACAAAAGAAGCATAACCAATAGGGTGTTCACGTGATGTTAAAAGCCGCTCCTAGAATTGCAGTGATTTTAGGATAAATATTAGGTGAATGATATTTTTCTTGCATTGATCAAAGAGTTGGGAGTTTATGGTGAGTTAACATTTGATGTGGTGAATTTAAGTTGTATTAGTATTTATTTTGTAATTTAATTATAGTGTAAAATATAATTATTTAAAATATAAGAATGTTAATGTGATTGAAGAATGTGATGAAAAAATTATGAAAAAAGTGTATTGAAAAATTCTCACGTCATCATGACAATTAGAGTGATTGAAAAAAGTGTAGTAAAGAGCAGTTTATTAATAAAACCATAGATTTCTATTTAAATGAGTTTTATCTCTATCCTAAGGTATACACTTAGGATGCATTTTGTTTTAGTTTTAAAGTACAGTTTTTAGAATAATATTATAATAGCTCTTTGAAAAAACAATACTAAAAAGAAGTCGTTTAGAAATTACATTTGTTCATTAGAATAGTAATTTTTATAAAATTTCAAATTTACTTTATGAGTATGTATGTACTTTTTTCTTTACTTTATATATTTTTTCTTTCTTTTTCTTTTATTCTCTTTTTTTTTTCTTTTTTCTTCTCTTTATTTTTCTTCCCTTTTTTTATCTTCTCTTCCTCCTCGCATCTATCTGACCAAGGTGACTTCTTGCACCTTCTATCTATCAAGTGACCTGCAATGCAACTTCCCCTTCTTCGCGAGGCAAGGCGAAAGTGTGCAATGATCTCTACAAGGCAAGGTTGGAGGTGTAGAGAGGCGAGGTTGGAGGTGCCCAAAGATATTTGTAAGACAAGGCTTAAGGCACATAGCAAACTCTGCAAGGCGAAGCATGCGTAAGCGAGCTTCGAGCTAATGGGTGAAGGTGCTTTTTACAAGAAAGATGGAGGAGCAGGTAAAAGCGATGTGAAAGTTGTTCTTGTGTTTTTGAAAAATAAATGTACATAGAGTGGATGTGTCAGTTTGCTAGAGCTGCTACAATGTTAGGATTGGTATTATTTATTTAAACTGCTTCAGAAACTACTTCAAATCACTTCAAAAGTTAAGAGCAATGTCAAACAAACATACACTTGGGTAAAAACAAACATACACTTGGGTAAAAACAAACATACACTTGGGTTAAGAGCAATGAGAATGTCATGACAAAAGGAGAAGAAGAAAGAAAAAAAGATATACAATGAATTTATGGAAAATTTGATAGCACTCATCATTCCTCTCACAAAATAATTACCACTTCAAAGCTATAAATGCCTGTTTATAGGTTAATATTTTACCATATATATATATATATTTAAATGGATGGTAAAGATTATAAGATTGATACTCAAAAAGATTTGTAGTACCCTGCGGGTATGTTAGACTCTTACTAATATTATTGAATGAAAGTAGAATTACAAGATCAAGAGGCTTCAAAATAAGACTAACTGTTAATTAATATATAATTCATTTTACTATGAATTAAATTTTTACCCTAATACAATTATATTCATTATTATTTTTATTTAAAAATTTGAGGATAAAATTAAGTAGAAAGAGTTGCATTTTGTAACCTCTAGATCAACAATCAATATTTATTTAATTTAAATAAAATCCGGTCATATATTTATACTCATCTAAGATTAAATTTACAATATATCTTGATTACTTTTACCTTGTCATGCATTTTTGGGAGAAATTGAAGTAACACCAAGGCCTTGTTTAGTTGAAAAAGCATTTCAATTCTATATAAATTCTCATGCATCGTCATTACTAAAAAAATGCACAAATTTTCATCACAATTTATTTTTATTTCACTATTCTCAATTTCAACTTTCCATAATTTTTGAAATTGACAAACAAATCAAACCAAAATGTACGTTTAAATCCACCTACTACTTGTGGTAGTCAACTTTACAATAAATCAAGAATTTCCTTTGTTATAACTTGATTTCTATGCATAATTTTTTTTTGTTTCAATTTACCTTCTATCAATAATAACTTATATTACATAGAAATTTGAGGTTTAGAAATTATCATCTTATACATGTCTAACATCATCGTTAACAAAATTTCAATTCTAACTTTAACTATAACAACAGTAGAGAGTTAAAATCAAGAGTAATTTCGTAAATGATATTAAAATTATATATTAAATTGTACAACGAAAGTTTATATACATAAATTTGTATAATAATGATAACACATAAAAATTTATACTAAACTGAAATTGATTAAATAAATAAGGCCCAAGGCTAGACACAAGATGAAAGTGCAGACAATAATTTTGAAATTTGCCTCAACAATATTTTGATGACATTTTATGCAAATAAATTTCAGTTTTATTTGAAAATATCATGAAGTTATAAGGCCATTTTTGAGAATAGAAATTCAGAATCTCAACTTGTACCAAGAATTTTGGTCTCCGTTTTTATTTGTTAAAAGTAAATTTCAAATTAATACACTGAATTATAAGTGATTATCACTTTGATATATTGAACACTAAAATGAATTACTTCGGTACCACAAGCTTACATTTTGGATCGCTATACTTTTTAAATCTACTAACAAGGTTATATCTGACACAAAATTTCTAGTGCCTTCTACTTATTGCGTGAGTGAGATCATAAAAAATCAATCAAGTCACATATTCAAACACACCCAAGTCAGAAAAATCACAGTTCAAGAATGAGAAGTGACAATTGCGTCTAAACTTTACTGAATTTTGTTGTATAAACAAAAGCTCTATATAGAAACACAAATAATATTTGGAACTCAGGTGATCTAGTTTAAAATTCAATGTTTCAAAGTGAGAATCCATCATAGTTAAGGATATCAACATGAAATTTACCCTTGGATAAACCCTATTGATTTTGTGATTTGTTGATAGATTGCCTTGGAACAAAGCTTACTTTCGGCTGGGCACAAGTGATTCCGTGTGATGAGGGCAGGTTTATTATTAGGATGAATTATCCCAAGGAACTGATGAAAAACCCTAACCATTGAGAGATTGATTGGCAACTTTAAGGCAAATTTGACTTCATCTCTAGCTCATTTCCTGTAATAAATTTTCATAATTTTTCAAGAAACACATTGTTGTCCAAACAACTACATTAAATCATGCTTTTAAAGAGAAACTTTGCCATCAACGAAAAATCATGGATTCAAAAGCATAGTTTGAATCTTGGTTTCATCCAACCAGGTACTGAATGCAATGGCATGCCACAAGCTCGAGCACATGGAATTAGCCATAAGCTTGGCAATTGGCAATGATGATGATAATTAGACTAAGAAACATCAAGCAGGGTGTCTTCGTTGTCACACAGATTGCTCAGGTCAACAGCAAAGCTAATGTGGGAGAAGATGCAGAAAAATATATATCATATCATTTATAACAAAAGGGTTTCAAATAGAGTCGTCCAATTTTTCCTAGTTTGTTGTACAGACTTTTCCAAGTTTCAGTCAATAGCAAGCATTAAGTGGATAAGCACAACACTCAGCATGAATGGAACACAAAAGAATTGAGAACAAAACGAAGAAAGTCATGTGGATACCTTTTCAGATGCAGCCCCTGCAACCATTGCTTCTTCAGATGATTCCTTAGCATCTTCAGGTGGTCCAGCAGCACCCCTGTCATGAAATTCAGTATTATTTGCCAATGAGAGATCCTTGTCTGGCCCATTCCCCTTGCCCAAGCCAATGTCACCACTTTTGTTTACCACAGAAAGCACCTTGTTTTCAGTTCCCTCCATGGAGGAGACACTGCCAGCAGAACCAGCAGCAATTTCATCAGCTTGAACAACTTCGGCTTCCTCTTTGGTTGAAGGTTTCGTTTTTTGAAGTATCGCATCTAAAGTGGCACGAGTTGCTCTTGCTGCACTCTCTGCCTTGGCTGCAGCTTCAGCCTTCTTTCTCTCCTCTTCCTCCTTAGCCGCAGCCTCAGCTCTAGCCCTCTCCTCTTCCACCCTAGCCAAAGCCTCAGCCTTTTCCCTCTCCACATCCTTGTACAACTTCTCCAAGTCCCCCTCCCTCCCTTCTTTCCTCATTGTCTCACTCATAAGCTCTTTCATCTCCTCTGTCATAACCACTCCTTCATCCATTAGAGTATCCTTGAATGTCTTGAGTGCCTCTTCTATCCTGTTTGCATCAATGTAAGTGCGCAACAAGATATCATAACCACCAATGTCGGGCTTCACCTCCTTTTCTAGCATCTTTGCAAAGAATCCCTGTGCCTCGTTGATCCTCCCAACCTTCACCATTCCACCAATCAACTTATTGTACACCGCAGCATTAGGTCTCAATCCTGCTTCCAGCATCTTATCATAATAACCAACAGCATCATCAGCCCTGTGCTCCTCAAAGCACGCCTCTATCAGAAGAACATAGGTGTACTCATCCAGGTTGATCCCCCTTTCACCCATCTCCTTGTACAGATATTCTGCCTTGGCAAGCTTCCCATTCCTGCTCAACTGATCGATCAGATTATTATACGACAATGTGTCCGGAACACAATTCTTCTCACCCATCCTACCAAACATCTCCACGGCCTCATCAAACATCCCTTGCATGCAAAACCCATCCACCATCACATTGAAACTCCCAACATTTACAGTGATCCTCACTGGGGCATTGTGTTCCTCCATCATTCTGTTGAACAAAGCCATCGCCTCGTCGTAGTTCCCATTCCGGCTCAACGCATCCAACACGGAATTGTAACTGACAGCCCCAAATCTAATCTTCGAATCCACGCCCAGAGCATCTCTGTAAACCTCCATGGCCTCAACCACCATCCCCTTCTTGAAATATCCCTTCATCAAGTTCCCATACACCGCCCCATCGTAGATCTTCCCTCCCCCAAGCTTCTCCTTCAACTCCTCGAAGGAAGCAAGCACCTTGTCAGGATCCTCGCTTCTGACAAACCCAGACATGAGCAAGTTGTAAACGACAGGGTCCGGCGGGCAGATCCCTCTGTCGATCATATCATTCTTCATATCCACGGCCTGATCGAACTTGTCGTTATCCACCAACCCCTTCACAAGGATGCGGTAAGTAGTGGGGGAGGGATCGACGGGGGCGTCGTTAAGGAAGATCTTGAAGTGCTCGAGCGCGGTATCAGTCTTGCGGACGTCGCAGTACGCCTGAAAGAGGAGGTTGTAGGTGACGACGTTGGGAACGACTCCGCCCTGCGTGACAAATCGATGCAGCGAGAGCATGTCTGCATACCGGCATTGGCGAATTAGGGCAGAGAGGATGGCGTTGCAAGTGAAGACGGTGGGGCGGCAGTTGGAGTAGATGGAGTGGCGGGTGAAAAGCGCGGCCTCGTCGAGGTCGTTTTCACGGATTAGGGTTAGGATGCGGTTGTGGAGGTCAAGGCGCTTGCCGGTGAGGACGGACGCGGGTTCGGGGAGCTTGGGGGTGTTGGGATTGGGGGCGGTGGGATTGCGAGGGTTGATGGGGCGGGGGCGCGGCGGGGACTGCTGGGGCTGGGAGTGGCGGATGGAGGAGAGCGGGGGTTCGATGCGTTGGCGGCGCTTCCGGCGGCGCCGCTCGGCGGCGGCTTCTTCCGGGGTGGCGAAGGAGAGGAGGCGGATGGGGGCAAGGGAGGTGGGACTCCGACGGTGGTGGTGGTGAAGGTGGAAGAAAGGCCTGGCGGAGAGAGCAGCCATGCCCACCGTGCGACGGCGACGGCGACGGCGGCGGCGGTGCGACGACTGGTTACTCTGGGTTTAGGGGTTTAACACGACTGATTTTTCACTCTTATTTCCGAAGGATTTTTGTTTTAAAAAAAAATTCCTTATCATTCTCTCGTTTATTTATTTATCTAATTTTATTTTTAACTTTAATTTTAATAATTATAAAAATTAAAATTAAAGATAATTTTTTAAATAATGTTAGAGTTACGTGATAAATTAAAAAGTAAAAATTTATATATAAAAATTTGTATAAGAATAATAATACTTAAAAGTTTATACAAAATTGAGGTTAAAATTGAAATGATAAAAAGAAATCTCAATTTTCTAACAAAATCTTCGATCTATTTTTAAAGTAAGGTTTAAAAAATAATAAAATACACGTAAAAAGATTAGTTAAAAGAGATGCATCGTTTTTTAAAAATTATACACCATAGATATTATTCAACGGATTAGGAGTATGTGTAAAAATTAAGGTATGCGTGAATGAAAATGACGGAAAAAAATTAACAAAAATTTAATTCCTAACCGAAAATAGATATTATAAGAAATGACAGAAAATGAATTCTCATCTTAAGTATTTGTACATGTAGAGTCTATTTATGCATACATGTAGAAATGAATTTAGTAAGAATTGAATTGAATTCAATGAAGATGTATTTGTATATTGTAGAATTAAATAGAATTTGAAATTTTAGTGTTTATATATGTGAAACAGAATTAAATTTATTTTTTATTTTAAAAAATAATAAAAATTTAATATATTTTAAATTTTAACCATTGACTCGTTGAGAAATGCAAAAGTTATAAAATATCTCATAGAAGGAAGGTAAATGGAGAGATTCTACTTAATTTACAAGAGGGAATGTTGGAATTAAATTTTAAATCTTCTTTTTAAATGAATTCTGTCTAATTTTGTAAAAGAATTGAATTTTATCAGAGAAAATTAACACAAACACTTAAATTAGACATAATAAAATTTCCTCTAATTCGATTTTCCTCAATCCTATTAGCACAAACCCTCCAGTAATGGAAATGATAGGAATTGAAAATTTAGAAGAGATTAGTGCATAATGGAAAATCTAGAAAAAGTTTCTAAAAATACTTTTTCCTCGTTTACTCACCCTTTGAAAGTTGAGCAGCAATTTAAGAAAATCACTTGTATTGCTTCACCTCTTACTTGCATCGCCTCCAATTTCATGCCCTTGTTATCTTTACTCGTGTCGCTTCTAATCTTATGCCTCCCATTATCATCACCTCTTTTTTTATCGTCGCCTTTTATTACATTCTCCTATGAAATGAATAGATTAAAAAATATAAATGTTATCATAAAAATAAAAATATTTTTAAAAATTAAGAATAAGAAAAAGTGAATACTATCACGAATACCAAACAATCGATCTATTTTTTACAAGTTATTGATCTATTTTTTAATCAAAAAATCAATCTGTTTGGTTCGATCATGTATAGGCAATTCATGTATCAATCTATTTGTATTATGTTTTTTGTATCGATCGTATTTGAATACGCAAAAATCAAAAAAATCTATTTATTTTTATCAATCTGTTTTTTGTAATGTATAGACGATTCATGTATCAAATCTTTTTTGTCATGTATAGACGATTTATGTATCGATATTTTTTTTTTAAATCTATTTTTCAAGCTTCATGTATTGATCTTTTTACTATTTGTTTTTTCAGATCTGCTGCTCATGTAATTAGACAGCATTTCTAACAAAGTCATTCATGTTATATTCTATCCGTATCATTCATCAAAATGAAAAAATTCTCAATATGGAAAGGTTGTTAGAATAGTCCTACATTAAGGAATAAATTAAACTTAATATATAAAGAATTCTTTTACTTATTATTAATTAATTTTAAAATAAAATTTTAATATAATATTAAAGTTAATTCATGTGACACTTGTAAGTATAAAAAAATTAAAAATAAACCAAAAGTATAGTGGTCAAAGTGTTAGAATAATCTCACATTATCTTAGAATGTTCAATCTGTAGATTGTAATTTTAGGAATGGTGCAAACAAATATTACTTTTTTCGTGTTCATAATTGCTTCTGTATCAAAACAAAACACAGTGCTCCAACCCTATTTAATTTCCAACCCTTTGAAGAACAATTTATGCACAGCTTTTTAGAGTCGCTTCACCTCCTTTTTAGAACTTTCAAGATGCCACTATCCTTACACTTGTTGGTCCGCTCTATTTTTTTTTAGCGAAAAAAAGAGAAAGAGGAATGTGAAAATGGAAAAAAGAGAAATTAAGGAAAAAAATTATATTCTTACCTTTTTAAATATAATATTTAAAATAAATTTTATTATAAAAAATATTTTTTTGAAATATATCATCATCAAATTAAAACTTTATAATAAAAAATTTGACATTAATTTTTGAAGACATTATTAATAAAATAAACTCTTCAAAGATTGTTAAAAATATTATAATAAAAAAATACATAAGGATAAAATTAAAATTTTATAAAAATTACTACTTCAACAAACAAATGTAACTTCTTTTTTTAAAACACTACTCCTTCAAGACGTAACTATAATACCGTTCTAGGAGTTAATTGTACTATGAAATTAAAATAAATACACCCTTATTTATAGATGATCTAGTACTAAAATTATTTAGATGTTGAAATTGTGGTTTGTTCAATAAGGACCTATATATATTGATCTTAGAACCCCTCCTATATATGATAAAACATTTTATTGGGATTTGCTAATTTTGCTGCTCAATTCAAGAAGATTTGGTTCAATATCCATTTGAGTGTTATTTAAATGTACACATATTTCTCTCCAGGCATTTGACAGCACTATTTCTCTAGAACATGTGGACATTGTTGTTCTTTAGAATGTTCTTTTTTTACGGTTAAGGAAGGGTTTGTGTAGTCCGGAAATTAATGAAAAGGGAAATATAAATTTTTTATTATTATTAAAATATTAAAAATTTAATTTTTTTTAATTTTTAAAAAATTAAATATAAATTTTTTAAAATTTTTATAAAGTATTCTATAAAAAATTTTATTTTTAAATTTTTATTATTTCAATCATTAAAAAAATTTAAATTTAAATTTTTTTAATTTTCAGTATACACAAATCCACATGTGATTGTTGCACGTGTGCAGTTGCCCATATTTATTAATTATATTCACTGTATATTGATTTCTGGTTGTTTGTTATATGATTTGTAATTTATATAATGTGTTATTTGTATTAAGTATAACATACGGATGCAAATGGTTCGTCAAAAATCGAAAGAAGACATGGAATGCTAAAATTGATGAATTAATATTGGATATTCTCAATTAGGATTGTGAATGCTTGTTTTCTTCTTCTCAATTTCAACAGTAAAGCTAATATGAACGAATTTTTAGAAGATCTTAAAATGAATTATCAAAAATGAATTTTAAAGATCAAAGACCAATAGAAAATTTACAAAAAGAAATGATACATACATTTAGAGAAAGTTTAGGCAATCAAAAAGAACTAAATGATAAAATGTACGAAGACATTACATCAGCAATGTGAGATGGAAGACCTTTATAAATTTTGTTACTATTGTGTAATTGTGTTCTGTATTTTATTTTATAATGATACTTTGTAATTTGTATTATCAACGTACTTTGAGTCAATTAAAACAATGAATGATTGAGTTTCACAATTTTCCTTAATTATCTTTTTAATGATAAAAATAATAGATTTTTATATTTTCCTTATCTACCGTTACATGCACTAATAACTTTTATAAGACAGATTTCCCATAATGTACACTAACACCTCTGTAAAAAATTTTGTTTCTTGAATTTCTAGTTTTCTTTTTCTTTTTCTTTTTTAAAATTTCTATTTCTTGAATTTTTGATGTACACTAGTAGACCCTTAAGTATTTGTGTGCATGAAAAGGAATTGACAAAAATTGAAATTATAAAAGGTAAATAATTTTAAAATTTGAGATGATTAATCTTATAATTTTAATAAATAATATTATTATGCTAAAAATAAATACTTTAATAAAAATTATAAGATATTTTTACAAACTAAAATATTTAATACTTCCTTCACAGAATTAACATTTCTATAAAAAAAACACTTCTCTCCTTTTTCTTTTGTTACATTTTTTCCTTTATTTTTCTTCTTACCTTTACCCTTTCCTCCTTTTTCTTCTTTCTTTTTTCATTTCACCGACCCTTCTTCCCCAACAAACCCATTAAACAAAAAGCTTTTTCCTATTTTCAAAAAGAACAACGATGAGATAACGAGTGGGTGAATGTGAACAAGCAAGGGTTTCATCAACATATTGGGTAAGTGGTGAGAAGCAAGGGTTTCATCAACATATTGGGTAAGTAGTGAGCAAGCAAGCATGAGCGACAAGTGGGCACAAACAACAAGCAGACATAAACAATGAACAAGTGAGGGTTTCATTGCAGACTAGGTATTCATATGCTTGAGATCAAGTCCATGTTAGAAGATGAATAGTTGTTCAATTTCATGGCAAACTTTAAGGATGGGTGCAAACAATGTTATAAAGGTAGGGAGTGAAAAACTCACTTTGCGTTGATTATTGCTAATGCTTTAGTGGATTGTAAAACATCAAGTTTGAATAGCAAGAACTCCAAGTTGAAAGGCAAGGAGAGAGGGAAGAAGAGTACCTTTGAGAAGAATCAAGGAGACCCTAGGAAAAAGGGCAAAAAAAGAGTTAATTGTTTCATCTATAATGGACCTCACAGAGCGAGAAATTGTCCAAAGCGAATAAAGTTGAATGTTTTGGTTGTGGTTGGTGAAAAGACTAAAGAAGCAATGCAAGTAAACCCACTTCAACTTCTTAATGTCTTTGCCAAGGAGTCATTGCATGGTAACTTTTTACATGTGGACATTTAGGTGAATGACCACACTTTGTAGGCAATAGTGGACAGTGGAGCAACTCACAATTTCTTTTGTAAGAAATGAACAAATATGAGAACTTAACGAACAAGAACTGAACATAAGAAGCAAGAAGATGGAAAAGAATATTTGATGTATTATTTCACAAAAGATATTTATACAGGTTTAATAATAAAGGACACATATGAATAACAACTCTACTTTATAATTGAATTATCTAACATCCCTCCTCAAACTAAGTATTATCAACATCAATACTTAGTTTGGGAGTCAAGAATGACAACCAGAAAGCAGAAAGACCTTTGGTGAAAAGATCAACAATTTGGTCTACAATGGGAATGTATTGAACCTATATTTGATTTGTAACCACTTTCTCTCTAATGAAATGAATATCTATCTCCATATGCTTGTTCAATTATGAAAAACTGGATTGTAGGATAAAGGAATAGCAGACAAATTATCATACCAAATAATAGATGGAAACTTGGTAGTAATTTGCAATTTAGTAAGTAGTGAATGCACCCACAAAATTTCTGTAGCTGTGTGAGCTAAAGCACAATACTTGGCCTTTGTGGAAGATCAAGCAACAACCCCCTATTTTCGAGAACACCATGAGACAAGTGTGGTGCCTAGAGTAACACAATAACCAGTAGTGGAATGTCGATCTTCATTGCAACCTGCCCAATTTGAGTCGCTGTAAGCTTGGAGACTTAAATCACCCAGTGAGACAACTAACTTATAAGACAAGGTCCCTTTTAAATATCGTAAAATACGCTTTGCTGCAATAAAATGGCAATCGCTCAAGGCTTGCATAAATTGAGCTGCTTTATTTATTGCAAAACAAATCTTTGATTGTGATAAGGTAACATACTACAATGCACTAACTAGATTGTGATACAACGTGGGATTCAATAAAGGTGTACCCATTTTCTTTGACAACTTTGGATTGGAAACAGGAGTTGGAGCTGGTTTGCAATTAGACATATGCATTTTTTTCAATAAATCCTATATGTATTTGGCTTGAGAGAGAAAAAGACTACCTGTAGCTATATTTTGTTCTATTTGAATGCCAAGGAAACATTCTGGAAATCTAAGATCTTTGAGCTTAAAAAATTCAGAAAGATGTCGTATAGTTTGTTGCAAAAAATCTGAATTATTGCTTGTGAATAAAATGTCATCGACATAGAGGAGCAAATAGACTTGAATATTTCCACTATTGTAGACAAAAAGTGAAGGATCCAACATTGTTGCCTTAAATTTCAGATCACACAATTTTAAAGCAAAAGAGTTGTACCAAGAGCGAGGAGCTCGATGAAGACCATAAATGGACTTGTTCATGCAATAAACATGTGCTTGAAATCTACAACCTTCATACCCTTATGGCTAAGACATATATTTCTTCATCAATCACCCTGTGGAGGAATGATAACTCGCCATCAAGCTAAATGAGGAACCAATTTTTAGTTACAGCAATAACTAAAACAATTTTTATAGTTGCTTACTTAATTATAGGATTGAATGTTTCAAAAAAATCAATCACAGGTTTCTGAAGAAAACCACGAGCAACAAGTTTGACTTTTCTCTTGTTTAAACTTCCATTAGTGTTGAACTTTGTACGATAAACCCATTTGCAATCTATCAAATTCATATGGGGCTGACGGGGTATTAGAGACCAAGTTTTCTAATCTTGCAAGGCCTAAAATTCACGACCCATAGCATGAAACCAATCCATTGATTTTTCTGCTTGAGCATAACTTGAGGGAGTATCATCAAGTGAGGCAGAGAAAGCTTTCTTTTTGTAAATACTAGATTTAGAATAGGTTTGCATAGGATGATCATTCACTGAAGAAATGACTTGTGCTGACACAGGACAAGCAGGAGCTACACTAAGAACAAGTTCAATAGAATTTTCCTCCACCTGATGAACTAGAAATGGGTGTGATCCAAGAGCAATTGTTGGAAAAGTATCTTGTGAAATGTTAGGAATTGGAGACACGAATTTGTGAAACATTTAATATAGCAGATGTACAATCATTTGTAGTTAAAGACAATAAACAATCCTTGTCACCACAATTAGACCTTGCAATCAACTTTAGGTAAGGAAAAATATTTTCAACAAATTTAACATGATGGGAGACGTAGACTAGTCCAGAAATTGGATTCCAGCACTTGTAATCCTTGTAGTTTGAACCATACATAGTCAATGAAGACGCATGGAGTACTGTGAAACTCTAACTTGTTTGCAGTATAGGGATGCAACCATTGAAACATAAGCACCCAAAACTTCTTAATGCATTATAATTTGAAGTGATTTTAAACAATAATTGGAAAGGAGAAATAGACTGATTTCCCAATGGTAATCTGTTAATTAGATACACAACTGTTTGAACGGCTTCAACCCAAAGTAACTTAGGAAGAGACGCATGAGCTAAAAGCGCAAGAGCTATTTCAATGATGTGTCGATGCTTGTGTTTTGTGACAACGTTTTGCTCAAGTGTATAGGCACAACTATATTGATGAAGAATTTTTTTTTTATAGAAAAATTTCAAGAGTTCAAAACTAAGAAATTCACCGACTCCATCTATATGCAACACCTTAATTTTTTCAAACAACTGATGTTCCACCATGTTGCAAAAATCAACGAAGGCATTGGAAAAATCAAATTTCAGCCTCAACGAAATTAACCAAGTGTACCGAGTAAAATCATCTACAACTATAGCATAATAGTGAAAGTCATTTGTGCCTACGAGAGGAGCTAGACCCCAAAGATCACAATGGAGCAATTGCAGAGGACGTGTGGTCCTTCTTATTGACAAATCAAATGGAAGTTTAGACATTTTGCTAATACAGCATGAGTTACAAGAGGCAAAAGACCCATAAAACTTCAATTGTGACAACACTTTCCGAAACAAATTTGAAGACGAGTGCCCAAGTTGATCATGCCAAATGTCGATGCTCACCTTCTTTGCAACTACCATAGCCAAGCATTCAGACATGTGAGTTTTAGAGCAAGCACCTGCATTATCAAAGACAATTTTGTAGAGATCGCTGTTAGTTCAACGATGATGGAGTAGATCCCTTATCACCTTGTCCTTCAAACCAATAGAAGAATCATCAAATTGAAATAAGCAACTATTATCTTGCAAAAAATGTTTAATAGAAAGAAGGTTGTAATACACATTCGAACAATGTAAAATATTTTTAAGCAAGTAAGTACGACCTTGAATACGAAAAATAGAGTGGCCAATATTTGCTATAGACTGTCCCTCACCATTGCTACCTATAACTTGATCGTTCCCATGATAAGGAGTAGATAATTGTAAATTTCCTAATTCAGTTGTAATGTGATGAGTGGCACCAGTATCCGCATACCATGAAGCATCTTCTACCGGTTCAGATTTTTGCATAACCATGGCCTGTAGTTTCTTAGCAAAATGGCAACCTAAAAAATTCATATTCAACCTTTGGAAATAGTCGATGGCGGAATGCCAACCAAATTTTTGGCAAATTTGGCATTGAACCTTGGGCTTTGACGTATTAGAGGAATTAGTCCCAGATGGAACTTTTCTAGTCTTGAAATTTGGTTGACGATTATTGCTAAAAATTTTTAAGTTGGGTTGAAACGATTTTGTAGCCATGGTTACAAAAGTCGTGGAGGAGGAATCTTCTTGAACGGCAATCTCCTCAGTTAATAGGAGGGAATGGAGCTCTTCGATGGTGAGAAGCAGTGTATGGGCACGTAGGGATGACGCAAATGGGTGAGTTTGAGGACAAACCATTTAAAATATAGACAATTAGATCCTCATCTGAAATTGATGAGTTGCAAGCAGCAAGTTGATCGAAGATGCTTTTGACCTGTTGAAGATATGTAGACATAGATTGCATACCTTTCTTGATAGTATGCAATTGTCGATGTAACGACATAATGTGTGCAACATTGGAGCATCCAAAGCAAGCTGCTAGCTTATCCCACACATCCTTGGCGGATTTAGTGCCAATCGTATAGGAAAGTGCAAAAATGGGAAGAGTGGCGTTGAACCAGGAAAGAAGAGATTAATCGACAATGTACCATTGCTTGAACTCCAGTGACGAAGCCAAAGGAGGAGGGGTATCGTCAATGTGACAAATAAGATCTTGACTTCGCAAGATCGGTTCGAACAACGATCTCCACATTAAGTAGTTGAAGCCATCAAGTTTGATAGGAATAAGAGAGATAATATTATTGATAAGTAATGGTGCACTAGTAACTCCACCGCTTGATTCATTACCTCCAGAGCTAATCAATGACATGTTAAAACCAAAAAAAAAAAACATTCAAGATCGCAAGTAATGATGTAAAAGCTCTGATACCATGAACGAATATGAGAACTTGACGAACAAGAATTGAACAAAGAAAGCAAGAAGAAGGAAACAAATATTTGATGTATTATTTCACAAAAGATATACAAGTTTAATAATAAAGGACACTTATGAATAACAACTTTTCTTTATAACTAAATTATCTAACAAAAAGTTGGTGTTCAAACTTGGATTGAATTTGCATTGGAATACCTCTTGAGTGAAGGTGGTAAACTTTGGCCCAATATAGATCAAAGGAATAACCTTGGTACAAGTCAAAGTTGGAAACTGGATGGGGAATTTATTATTGTTGGTGGTGACTATATATTGATGATTTTTTCCATCATTCTAGGGATGGATTTCATGTTTGTTGCCAAGGCCATTGTGATACCTTTTTTAGGTGGGATTTACATTGTTGGAGATGATCAACCATGCTTTGTCCAAGCAATTGAGTGTGAGTCACCTCCCCAATTTGTGACAATGATGCAAATCAAAGGACTACCATGAGAGGAGGAAACCTACATATCGACATTAGTGGAGACTAATGAGGAGATCAATAGCAATCTTCGTAAGGAAATGTCTAATGTGTTATCTAATTTTGCAAATATCATGTTGTCGAAACTTCCCAAGGAGTTGCCACCACATAGGAAAGTCAATCATATCATTGAGTTAGTGTTGGGAGCACTTCCACTAGCTCAAGCTCTATATAGGATACTGCCTACCCACCTCTAAGAGTTGCAGAAGTAATTGTCTAAGTTGGTGAACTCTAGAGTACTACAACCTAGCAAAGCCTCATATGGAGCCTCAATGTTGTTTCAAAAGAAACAAAATGATTTCCTTCAAATGTGCATGGACTATCGTACTTTAAACAAGGTCATTGTGAAGAAGAAGTATCTGGTGTCGAATGTAGAGGATTTGTTTGATCAATTGAGGAAGGCTCACTACTTGTAGACGGATTTGTTCTCTGGATATTACCAAGTCCAAGTTGTTGATGGTGATATCCCTAAAATCACTTGTGTTACAAGATATGGATCATATGAATGACTTATGATGCTATTGAGACTTACAAATGCCCTTATTATGTTTTGTAATTTAATGAACAACATGTTTTTAGAGTAGATTAATGTTTTTGTGGTCATTTACTTAAATGATATAGTAGTGTATAGTGATATAATATAGAATGATATCAAGTACATAAGACTAACATTGTCTAAATTAAGGGAACACTGACTCTATTTGAAGTTGGAGAAGTATTCCTTTGCCCAATAAGAAATATCTTTCCTAGAACATTTTGTTAGATAGGGTAAGGTGCAAATGGATTCAAGGAAGGTGTAAGCAATATAAGAATGGGTGATTCCTAACAAAGTGGAGGATCTATGCTCTTTTCTTGGCTTCGTCAACTATTATCAAAAATTCATTAAAGGGTATTTGAAGATGGTGCATCAACTAAATAAAATTTTTGTGTAAAAAAAAAAAAAGAAATTGCAATTAACTAGACTTCATCTGCATTTAACTATGTCATGTATTTTATACCTGAAGGAACTTGTAGACCATTTGGTCGATTTGTTGCATTTTGCAAAATCCATGTATCAGTAGCAAAACCTTCTCATCCACTAAGAACATACACAATTTTCATGTCAAAATTACAGACTGCTAATATATTCTGAGATAATTCACCTTTTCTATTTCTATATCTTGCATTTTGTTCACCCTACCATGTGTCTCGTCAATAGCCTCAATGTAATTCTACAGAAAAATGTGTTAGTAATATATATTATGTGTAAATAATTGAATACATTTATAAAATACTTACCGTAAAATATGGATACACATTTGAATCATTACGGATTCTAAGTGGTGTTGATGATGTTGGCTTACCTAAAAGAAGATGTCTTAATTTCAGTATAGCATTTAACATTTCATTAAAATATGTGCTAATTGTCCACCTTGATCGATAAAAATGTTCCGTTGATACTCCATATCTTTGATTCTGTCCCACTGTAACCAAGAACATGGCAAGTTTCCCTTCAACACTAATATTTTTCCATCCAATACTATCCTTTCTTGTCTTAATAAATTGTAAAATTGAAAGAACACATTTTGATTCATACGATAAATCTTTCTGCAATTGTATGCTTGTTGTGGATTTGAAATATCTAACAACTTTTGCATGTATTTCACACATTCTTTACTATAAATTCTCCTTGTAGCATTAAAAGACACATTTAATTCTGAACTTCCTATCTGTATTAACAACTGTGCACAATTCATTAACAACTTCTGCATCCTTCGCTTCGTCATGGTATATCTTTGGATTACCATTCTCAACAACCTGAGTTTATCATTGTCATCCATTTTAATCTGAACAATATTATCAACGAATCATAAGTCATAATAGCAATGAAAACATTACATCATATATAACAACATAACACAATTAATAACATAACTTAATAATGTTCATGCATAACACCACCTTCCTGAACAATAGAAATATAGGTTTAATATAGAACAATAAATAACACAACTTCACACATTACAAACATAACAAACAGTTTTGCAATAAGAGTCAACCACATAACAAACACACTATGTAACACATTACTTATAATGTATTAAATTTCAGCCAGCTCATTCGCATCTCCTTAGGAACATTCAAGAATTGAAAACGTTTTCCCTCATTCTCAAAAAGGTTAATAGCTTTAAATATTTGTTGTTCACTAAGAAATGGAAGTGAAAATACAATATCTATGCAAGTTGCATATTCATATTTGTTATTGTCCACCATTTTCAATTTCCTTTCTTTAGCATATGCAATACAAGTCATAACACTAAGCATTCCTTGTACATCTGCATTTTCATTTTTACTAATTTAGCAACTGATGTACTAACATTCTCAACTGCTTTGACCAACGACTCATGCTATTCTGCATGAGGTCTAAGCCACTTTCTCTTTTTCAATGAATCATTGGCTTTTATGGTTGGGGAAGTACCTTGGACTTCAGCTTTATCAGTCATAGGAACATAACTACATGAATTGTATGTCTATATGATCATTGTTTAAATTTATACAACCTTGAAAGTCACCCACATGTACACTACTAGATTTAGTAGCTGTGTTGCTTTCAAAAATTGTCTAAAGATGATCATATATTAAACATAACTTTCCAGCATAATGTGTACACTCAGGATGTTATTACAAAAGTAAAAGTATAATCAATACTTTAATCATATGTGTTATATAAGAAAATTTAAAACAAAATTATTTCTAACCTCAACAAATGAATTCCACATTTCTTGATGGACTTCTGCATGACCATGCACAATGTCCCATCCAAATCCACTTTGATGACCTATTTTGGTATACACCTTATACATTATTCTCCATGTTTTCATTCTATTATTTTTTTTTTTTTTGAATGTTCAGTTTTCGTTGTACAACTTGATCACTTTAGCCCATGTTTCAGATTTAATCTTGTCGTCAAGTGTTTTTCTGTTTCTCTCTTTTACTACCTCACATATTAACTCTAAAATGATCTCCTCTTGTTTTACACTCCAACTGAAATAACCCCTTCCATTAGTTTTCTTTTTTTCAACTAATGTCATTCATTGAAAAATAAGATAGGATTAATGCAAATATAAAAAAAATTATTTGGACAAATATCAATGCAAATATCAATGTATATAGCAATTATGTGGAAAAGTAATTTTAACTTTCAAATGCATAATGAGATATGATAATATTATATGCATCCTCAACAAGCAAAGGAATATTATATGCACCACCCAAAGCTATTTCTAAGGAAACTGGTTATTTACTGTCTCAAGCCTCTACAAGTTTACATGGCACGAGGAAGTAATATATTTCTTTCTTCAATGTAATATTATATGCATCCTCAACAAGCAAAGGAATTTTTGGGTGATGACTTGTTTTGAAGGAGAAAATCAAACTTGGTGCTACTCACTCAAGAAGAAAGCATACTGAAAAAACCCAAAAATGCTGCCAAATAGTAAATCTGATGTTGGCAAAAGAATGATGTTTGCTAAAAATGCAACTGCTTCAATGAAATCTGAAAAAATAGAATTTCACAAGCTGCAAATGCCTTTGCACAATCCAGAGGTACATTGCACTAAAAATCCTGAACAAATCCTAGGTCTAACAAAAAAATTTGTTGCCTACATTTTCCAATGAAATAACGAGATCGGAAGAGGATGCAGACATTTGCACAAGAGGCTGTAGACAGGTGAGAGTGACTAGGCGGCACAGGGGCGAGAGCGGCGATGCAGGTTCATGGAGACGGGAGATTAGCGGCATGGGGGTGAGAGTGGCAGCACGAGTTTGCGGAGAGGGGAGATTGGCTGTGCGAGGGGGAGAGCAGCGACACGGGTTCGCGGAGAGGGGAGATCGGCCACGCGGGGGCGAGAGTGGTAGCGTGGGTTCATGCAAGAGGCGAGCTTGGCAGTGCAAGGGTGAGAGTTGTGGCGCAGGTTCTCGGAGAGGGGAGATCGGTGGCACGTTGGGAGATCGGCGACACGGGTATGCAGGCAAGGGGACGCGTCGAATTGATTTTTGTAGAAATCAGGGCACATGTCCGAGGGTTTCATTTCTGCCCCCTCACATGTGAACAGTGTGATAGGATTCGATGGATTTGATTTCCAGGTTGCACAAACAATAGTATTTGGGAAATAAATTTATTTCATTTCCTTTCTGCCTAATTCTGAGCAACACAAACACTCACTTGGTGTCAATTGATAAATGCTAGTGAAGGATTGTGATAGTTGAGTGAAGTGAAGGATTGCGATAACTAATTGAGCAATGCTAGTGAAGTGTCGTGATAGTCGATCTAAAAACACCAACAAGTTGTTATGATGGTTGATCGAGAAATGGCTGAGGATCAACAATGGACACATAGACATGATTGGGCGTATTGGTGTGATTGTTTGATGAGTGCCACGAGTTGACACTAGGGTGCAGATGTGTCCCTTTGTATAGACGTAAGACAAGAGTACCTTGATCTATGTCTCATCAGATAGACATCAATAGGTGTCAATGAGGTGTATTTATATGTTAGTCCTCCAACGAATAGAGAGAAAAGACTAGATTGTACCTCACTTGTTTGTGAAATTTGAGTAAAAGAGGAAGGGTGATTCCCTTGTGAGAGGTCCTTGTCCTTATTCAAAATTTGGGTTAGATCAATTAGCATGGGTCGTTAGTGCCACACATATTGACGATAACTTAGACTCCAACATGTGACACTAACGAAGATGAGAATATAACTCAATTTTCCTACCATATAATCCTATCTTCTAAAAATATTATTCATTAGATTAAGAATTGAAGGATTGAAGTTGAAAACAAGATTATTAGCTTCAAAAAGGCATTGTGGTTTTAAACCCTAAAGCACTAGTCTAGTAGCATCTTCTCATGTAAGGGAAAATCCTAATTAAAAAATAGTATGGTTAAAAATAGAATTAAATATTAAAATGATAACATGCAACATTTGTTTAAACATTTTTTTACTATATATCATAGTTTTTCATTATACATTACAGTTGTGTATAGTAATATTTGCCAAATACTTTTAACATTTTATATTAAAAAATCATACCAAAAACATTCAAAAGTTTATATTGTAAATCATGTAATTTCTTGAAAAGTATGAAACTTATCTTAATTTTACTACTTAAACTAAAGGTTTCAACTAGGGCATGTCGTGCCTTGATTAGATTTTTTTAACCCAAGCATAACCCATTGGCACCATTGTGAGTCAACTGTACCATTGATTATGTCGAATCATGCTAGGCTGTATCAAATCGTGGTGGCCTAGTTTTATTTTTTATTTTATTAAATAATTAAAAAATTAATATAATATTAATATTATATATTTATATGATTATAATAAGTTTAATATAGATTATCTAAATATCTAATATGAGATTTCATACCACCAGACTACATACAATTTATACAACTTAAAAAATATCATTATGACATTATGAAAAAATTACAAATGTTATTTTTGATACAATTGAAGATTAAAAAATTCTAAATGAAAAAATTACAAATGTTATCATTTATATTATTACAATTGAAGATTAAAAAATTAAAAATGAAAATTTACAATTCCCCCCTCCCCGCCTTCAACATTAGATCGTTCATCTTTTAAAGGAAATTCTACCCATTATCCATGGAAGTTTTGGTTCGTCAGCATTAAATCATCCATCTCCTGGAGGAAATTTCACCCATCAACATTAGATCATTTATCTCCTAAAGAAAATTCCACCAGCTACGGAAATTCCAGTCTATCAACAATCATTCATTTCTCATAGAAAATTCCACCTATTAGCCATGAAAGTTTTGACCCATAACATTAGATCGTCCATCTTCCATAGAAAATTCCGTTAATCAGATAATCTCCTAAATGAAATTATGCTCATTAACTACAGAAATTCCACCCATCAACATCAAATCTTTCATCTATCAACTATTGAAGTTTCGACCTATCATCACCCTTCTTGCGGAGGAGCAAGAGGAGCAATCGCTGGTTTAAACAAAAACCTGAAAAAATAATTAAAATAATATTATTTATGTATGATACCTCGCATAATCTTATTCTACCGAAATACCTATTGTACCCCTACTTTAAAATCCGCTGTTGTTCTCTACTTCTCTGCAAAAACAGAGGCAATCTCGATATTACGCTCAATTTCGGTGGCTATAATTGTCCTATCGAATATTCCTGCACAAAAATTCGTCGGCATGGTCTCCGGCGGTCCCGCTCACTCTTCCTCCGATGCGGCAGCAATGGCGTCGCCGCTCGTCGCACACTCCGCCCCCGCCACCTGCTCCCCCTCCTTCTCTAGGGTTTCCACCTCCTCCTTCCATCCCTCTCCTCGTCGACGAAAGCGGCGGTCATTGCACGTCTGCGGCGCGAGGTTGGATAGCCTACCCCTCGGCACCACCGCTACCGTGGTCACGAGTGCGAAGGTGAGTCCCTTCTTCTCCGCCCTTGCTGGTAACCCGACGTTTGTCTCTGGGGCCGTGGCGTGGGTGTCGGCGCAGGCGGTGAAGTTCGTCCTCAACTTCTTCGTCGAGAGGAGGTGGGATTTTCGGATGCTCGTTGGCTCCGGGGGAATGCCGTCTTCGCACTCCGCCTTGTGCACCGCGATGACGACTTCGGTCGCGATTTGCCATGGGGTCGGGGACGCGTTGTTCTCGGTTTGTCTTGGGTTCAGCTTGATTGTTATGTATGATGCTACTGGAGTGAGGCGGCATGCCGGGCTACAAGCTGCGGTGAGTGTCTCTAGTAGTTTTGCTTGTTTACAAATTATTTTACAGTAAATTGATTGCCACTGTTAGTTATGGATGCTGCGTCTTACTTGCCTTTATGCAATTCTTTTATTCTTCGTCCGTGATAATTCTGCCTGACTACATGCTATCTGCAACATTTGCAAAAGACATTTGTTACTGAAACAAATTGACTATGAGTCATTAAGTTGATCAATGGATACTATGAAATTAAAGGCTAAGAATATCGTAATTTCCTGAACAACGTCCATGCCATTGAATGATAAGAAGAATGACAGAAGATCAGCTGACCTTGCTCACGATAACTTGGCTTGAGTTTGATACCAAATTAATTTCTTTGTCGTTTCCAGGCAAGACAAATTTATAGATAAAAAAATTCCACTGTTTTTTGTTTCCTAAGGTTATTCTATTTTCACTATATGTGGGACTAATATTCTTAGAGAATTATAGAGTAACAATGCTAAAAATGTTTAACCATTTTTGAAGGCTGAAACAAGCTTATACTCACCATTTTCTGTTTTTGATGAAAATGCTGGAACTATTTTGAACCATTTATGTAGAAATTTGATTGTTGCAAAAACTATGCCTTTTGATATATAGGTAAGCTTTTCATAAAAAAAAGATTTATATGTAAGCTAGGGTTCACAATGTAAAATGTGTATATGCTTCGAGTCTCTAAAACATGAAGGGATATGATTCCCTGTGGGATGTTGCTTATCACAAAATGATTAAGTTGAGAATATAGAAAAAGATCACATTAGCTTGGCAATAACAACACGTTGAGACCATGCATAAATAAGGAAGTTAAGATGCTTGTAGGTGAGCTTTCCATACATTTTATTTCTACTTTCTAAAGCTTGATACCATTTTGGTGTAAATGTTTGTTCAGAAAGCATTTGGTCAAAGCAAACATAGTTGAGAAATTCTTTTTTGTTTTTTTTTAAAGTTCTAGCGACCAAGCAATTTAGGAACATATGGAACCACAAAAATAATGAAAATGGATTTATGCATGGAAGATAAATAGTCAATGCTGTAATAAATATGTATGAAACGTTGGGCATAAAAAAGAAGACCTTCATGTACATTTTATATCTCAAGAAAAACTTATGATCAGTTAAAATTAAAATTAAGAGCTTCTGTGAATGAGAAGATAACCAATTCTATATATTGATATTACAAAAAATATATATAAGGTAGTGACTACAACATGCTAATTATATTGATTTACTGATAACATAAAGAATACATATGATAAGGTAATGACTAGCATCAAAGAAGCTAGAGAATAGACAATATAGACTCCTTTAGATATTCTATAAAGAGGAGCATTAAGTATAGGCAATACTCAAAATTCTATTTGTTTTTGAGAAGGGTAGTATGTATCTCATTAATATTTAATTAGTACACGTGATAGAAAGAAAAACAAAATATAACTATAAGGAGAAACAAGTACGACCTATATGAAAGAAAAACTAAAACCTTGCCAAATCAATGGACAAGATCAAGATGGTGTACTTTAAACACATTGCCAAATCAATGGACGTATATGAAATTATAGAATGTTGAGTTGGGACAAATAACACCATTAAATGGACAAAAAGCATATGCAACAGTGGAAAAAGAGAAGAAGGTGGAAAAATCCTAGAAAACTAGGTTTTCTGTAAAATTGTCATTTCAATCTAATTTCATTACATATATAGGCTAAATGAGTATAGATATGGATCCTTAAATGGATCCTGAAGTATCCAATAACTCAATAACCTAACAATCTAACACTCCCCCTTAAGCTGGGGCATATACATATCACACATGCCTAGCTTACAACACAATCTTTTAAAAAGAGTAGCATTCAACCCTTTGGTGAGAATATCTACCACTTGATTTTCAGACTTGATAAAGGGTGTAGATATGACTTTCTTCTGAACATTATCCCGAATGAAGTGACAGTCTACCTCCACATGTTTGATTCTCTCATGAAACATGGGGTTGGATGCAATATGTATGGCAGCCTGATTATCACAGTACATTGGCATTGGACTGGTATGATCAACTCCAAGTTCAAACAGTAACGCCTTGAGCCACACAAGCTCAGCTGATGTATTGGACATACTCCTATATTCTGCTTTGGCACTGGATTTTGCAATCACATTCTGTTTCTTGCTCCTCCAAGTAACAAGATTACCCCAATGAAGGTTAACCAACCAGAAGTAGACTTCTTACTGTTTCTGTCTCCTGCATAGCTAGCATCAGAATAGCCTTCAATACCAACATGATTATGCTTCTTATACAGAAGGCCTTTTCCTGGAGTACGTTTAATATATGCCAGCAAGCGAAGGACTCCTCGCCAATGAACCTCCTTGGGAGAGTGCATGAACTGACTCAATAAGTTAACTATGTAAGATATATTAGGTCTGGTGACAGTCAGGTAGATAAGTTTCCCAACAAGTCTCCTATATCTACTTGGATCATCAAACAAGGGAGATTCAGTGTCCCATAAAGAGTGGGTCTGTTCAATGGGTGTCTCCTCTAGTTTACAACCTTTACGCCCAGTCTCTTTGAGTAGATCCAAGGCATGTTTCCTTTGGGATAGCGACATGGTCTCATCTGAATGCACCAATTCAATGCCTAGGAAGTAACGATGAGTGCTCATATCTTTGGTGGCAAAGTGTCTGCGCAGAAAAAGCTTAGTGTCTTCAATGTCCTGGGTATCACTACCAGTCAATAACATATCATCCACATATACGGCAAGGATGATAACCCCATGAGTAGTGTGTTTAACAAAGATAGAGTGATCCACTCTACAATTGTGGAAACCATCACTCCACATAACTCTGCAGAAGGTCTCAAACTAGGCCTTGAGACTTTGCTTGAGACCATAAATGGCCTTGTGAAGATCACAGACACGTGTCTCCCCCTGAGCAACATATCCAGGAGGTTGCTCCATATAAACCTGCTCATCAAGATCATCATACAAGAATGCATTCTTGACATCCAGTTGAACCAATGGCCAGGAAGAATTGACGGCCAAAGAGAGAATAACACGAATGGAGTCCAAGCGTGCCACTGGCGAGAAAGTCTCGGAATAGTCAACGCCGTACTCCTGAGTGAAGCCACGAGCAACTAAACGCGCCTTGTAGCGCTCAATAGAGCCATCAGGTCGGCGCTTGATGGTAAACACCCACCTGCAGGAGACCACATTCGCCCCAGGGGGACATGAAACAAGCTCCCATGTGCCACGAGAGAGAAGGGCACTCATCTCCTCATCCATGGCAACCTTCCAATGAGGAACCTGGAAAGCTTCTTGATAATCCCTGGGTATAGACTCGTTAGAGATGGCTAGAGCAAAAGCACGAGAGTCAGAAGGAAGGCTAGCATAGGATACAACATGAGATAAATGATGTTGAGTGCATGAGCGAGTTCCTTTACGTAAGGCAATAGGAAGGTCATTATTAGCAAGAAGAGAAGGTGGTACCGTAGGAGGAGAACCTGCAACTGGATCAGAGGCGGAGGACGAGTTCTCAACTGGAGGAGCATGTGTTCGTCGACGGTAAACTTGCAAGGTATTAGACTGAGAGGAATCCTCAACGGGATGTGTAAAAGTAGTAGGCAATGGAATGTTAAGGGGTGAGAGTTCAGGTGTATCAGACGGCAAGCTGGTGGAGAGTGGTGACTCATCAGAGAAGTAAGACTGAGACTCAAAAAAGGCAACATCCATGGAGGCATAATAGCGTTGAGTTTGAGGATGATATAGCCGATACCCCTTTTGATGATGAGAATAACCAACAAAGGCACACTTGATGGCACGAGAGGACAGCTTGTCAAGACCAGGCGTGTGGTCGTGGACAAACGCCACACAATCAAAAACTCTAGGAGGTATGGGAAAAAGAACAGACGAGAAAGAGGAACAGCCCCTCCTAAGGGAGTTGAAGGCATACGATTGATCAAGAAAATGGAAGTAAGAACAGCATCAGACCAAAGATAATGGGGAACCTTCATGTGAGCTATAAGAGTGCGAGCAACATCCAAGATATGACGATGTTTGTGTTTAGCAATCCCATTTTGTTGAGAAGTATGAGAGTAGGTAGTCTGGTGAATAATTCCAGAGGAGGCATAAATAGCCTGAAAATCCTGACTAAGGTACTCAAGAGCATTATCTGTGCGCAAGACTTTGGGTAAAATGGCAAATTGATTTTTTATTTCAGCCAAATTTTTTTTGAATACATCAAGAACATCTTTACGGGACTCTAATAGATAAGTTCACGAGACACGAGAGTAATCATCAACAAACACAACATAGTACCTGTGCCCTCCAACAGACGCGACACGACTAAGGTCCCAGATATCACAGTGAACAATATCAAAAATATTAGTAAGAGATGCAAGATGAAGACACTTAAATGTTACACGATGATGCTTCCCAAGCTGACAAGACTCACATTGAAAAGAAGAAACAGAAATCCAAGGAAGGGCTTGACACAACTTTTGATGTGAAGGGTGTCCAAGTCGACAATGCCATAGAAAGGAGGGATTAGAACTATCTATCCCAGCAGCCAATCCTCTCGGAATACGATCCTGAACTAACACATAAGTTCCAGAAGTTGAGGACTTACGCCCCAAACCAATCCTCTTCCCCGTCTGAAGGTCCTGAAAAACAACATGAAAAGGGAAAAAGGTCACAAAACATTGTAGCTGGAAGGTGATGGCGCTAATGGATAATAGGTTAAAGGAAAAATTGGGCACATATAGGACGTCATTTAGCTGTATCTGCGAGGAGACTTGAATCTCCCCCTATTCAGATACAGAACACAAGCGACCATCGGCAATAGTAATAGAGGTGTGATCAGGAAGAGCACAAAGTTTCTCAAACAGGGTAGAGGTACCTGAAACATGGGTAGTGGCGCCAGAGTTTATGACCCAAGAATCACCTGCAGAAGCAATCAAGGCCTCAGAAGATTGTATACCTGAATGACGAAGCGGGGCCTGTGCTATCATGGCAGTAGGAGTTTGTCCCTGTCCTTGAAGGAGACGAGCATAATCTTCCTGAGATAAAGTGACAGTTGTAGATCCTGAAGAAACTGGAGGAGCAATTTGTGGCTCGAAAGTGGCGGCACGAGCAAATTGAGGTTTTAAGTGTGAAAATTTTTCCCAGCACTTCTCACTCTTGTGACCTAATTTGCCACACCACTGGCATTTGGGTCGTGATCTATCCCCATGTCCACTACGACCACGGGAGGCAACTAAGGCGGATGGGTTAGCAACATGAGGTTCAGATAAGCCAGTAGCAATACGTAGAGCCTTGCCAAAGGCCTCATCTAAACTCAGCATGTACTCAACACTAAGAATGGATTCGCGAATCTGAGACGCAACATCTGGGTTAAGAGTAGCAAGGAACACAACAACTGCAAGCTCCTCCCGGTAGCGCTGGAACACACGGATATCGGAGGTGGGAGGTTGATAAACATTGAGCTCGTTAATCAATCCTCGAAGAGTACTGAACAATTGTTAACGAAACTGTCACCCTGTCTAATCTAAAGTAAACTCTCATAGACCGAAAAAGTCTTCGATATGTTCTTATCATTACCATATATGTGGCGAACAGTATCCCATAGAACCTTGACAGGTCTAAGTATAGCTACTCCATTGGCAACAGAGTTATCTATACTTGAGATCATCCAAGTGATGATAGCGGCATCATCAGCTAGCCAGTCTTTGTATTGCGGATCTTTCACATCAGGAGGAGGCTGATACAAATGATGCTCCTGACGGAAAGCTATCACAACATTCTCAAAGTTTTGCGCCCAAAGTATGTAATTTGATCCATTTAATTTTTGGGAAATGCCAGGGAAACTCCTAACAAGGAGGTCACCACTCCTTCGAGTTGAGGAACTGGCCATTGGTAGGTTTGCGGTGGACCAAGCAGACCAAGGATGATGAAGTCAAGTCTGCGGTGGACCAAGCAGACCAAGGATGATGAAGTCGAGTCTGCGGTGGACCAAGTAGACTCGGGACAGCAAGATAAAAAAAAAATTGAACAGACCTTTAAGGCATCTGCCTTAAGGAAGACCTACGCCTATTGACAGTGCAGCATCCATCTAGAAAGCAGACTAGGCTTTGCACTGTATGCAGCAGAATCCAGCCAGCGCGCACTTTGTTCCCCGGTGGATACAAGCGGCCGGAGATTAGGGTCCCGGCGACAGTGTTGGGGGTGAGCGACTGGGATGCGCTCGTGCGTGGGACGCGCACACAGGGACGCGCGCGTGCGCGGGTTGCGCACAGGGACGCACGCGTGGAACGCATGCGTGCGCGGGTCGTGCATAGGGTTGCGTGCGTGGGTCGCACATAGGAACGCGTGCGTGCACAAGGATGCGTGCACAGGGACGCATGTGTGGAACACGCACGTGCGTGGGTCGTGCATGCCTGGAGGTGACGATCGGCGGTTTCGCTCTGATACCAAGTGGAAAAAGAGAAGAAGGTGGAAAAACCCTAGAAAACTAGGTTTTCTGTAAAACTGTCATTTCAATCTAATTTCATTACATATATAGGCTAAATGAGTTTAGATATGGATCCTTAAATGGATCCTGAAGTATCTAATAACCCAATAACCTAATAATCTAACAGCAACTACTTGATTAATCTCTTTATTTCCTTAACTTTCATTGGTGATTTGCAAACTTATGGAGGGTAAGTCTTGTACAACAATAATTCAAGTTATAATCTTATTATGTAGGGTTGATTATATAAATTCTTTTTTTCTATGTATTTTTATTTATGATCAAATTTTTTGTTAAATTACATAAATTTAAATCTTTTCTTAATTCCTAGTTAAGTAGTCTTAGGCCTTCCTTTGCTTCTTTTAGTTTCTTTTGTACTAATTAATTTCTTCTCTCCTAACTAATGCATTTTTTGGCCTTCTGATGATATGACCAAATTATTTAGCCATTTTTCTCCTATTTCCAATTGGTGCAACTCCTTTATATTAATAAAATTATTTTTTAGTTTATCTCTTATAGTATTATCACGCATCCGTCTATGTTTGTGCATCTCAACAATACTACGTTTTTTTGTATAGTTATGCTTTACAACCCAACTTTTTGAGTCATAAAATGTAGTCTATCATAACGCTCTAGGAGTATTTTTTCCTTTCATTATCTTACTTAATCCTCTGTAATTTCTTTATTGTTATTTATTATAGATTTGAAGTATATGTTTTTATCATTGCTCCTATTTTCATTAAATTTGCATTCCATATATTTAATTTTTGACCTACTCAATCTAAATTCTTTTGACTTTAGAGTATTTCTTTGTAATTCTAATTTAGAACTAATTCTTGACTTTTGTCAACTAAAACTATGTTATCAACAAAATGCATACACTAGGGTTTCTCCTTGAATTGTATTAGTTATTTCATCCATGACTAGGATAAATAGATATGGACTTAAAAGAAAATCCTTAGCGTAAACCTATATCTTTTGGAAATTCTCTAATTTCTCCTCTTATAGTTTTAACATTAGTAATTGATTTTTTAGATATATCCTTTATGATATCGATATATATTATAGGTACTAGTTTTTTCTAAAACCAATCACAATAGCATTGTAGGAACTCTTTTATAATTTTTTTTAAAAATCAATGAAAAGCATATAAAGGCCTTTAACTTAAAAATTTTCTATTAGTCGTCTAAGTAAATGTCAATCTCAAAACCTTAGGTATTGTTGAAAGCACCTTAAATTGAATGATTTGTCATTTGGGATCAGTGTTAAATTGACAAATTGTTTGACCTGGTGAAGTTTTTGGTTTGTTAGAGGCTAGATTGGTCAATCCATTAGAAGGATTGGTTGATTCAATAATGGGTTATCCTGTAGTCCCACTTCTTTGCCTCTGTTGAAGCTTCCATTGAGCATCAAAGTTTGTTGACCATCAAAAGCTTTGTTGAATTATAACCTAGATTTTATTAAAATGTAATCTTTTTAATAAAAAACAAAACAACCTTTGATTTATTTATGGGTCAGAGACTTAAAAAACTTGTAGAGTACTGTGGTGAGAGGTTGATTATATTGGAAGCCAGGATGAACCACCTGATCCTAACAAGTACATAATAGAAACAAAGAAAAAGTAAAATTAATTCACCTTGCAATTTGGAATGTTCCATTTGTCCAACTTCAATTGAGCCTTTGCATCTAATGGCATGTCTTTCTTGGTAAGAAACCATGTGCTATATCTCTTTGAGCATTTTCTTTAGCCAAGTTATCAATTACTTGATTGCCTTCTTAGAAAATGTGACCTGTACAACATAACTTTTTAAACATGGAAAATAAATCATTCCATGGTCCATTCTCCTTTGAAGCAAGTATGTGATAAAGAATCCCCATCTTTCCTACCTTTGCAACTAGTACACCTAGATGCAAGCTTTACAACCCTCCTTTTGATATTTTCCTTAAAAGGTAAAGCTGAATGAAAAGGTCTCCAAAGAAAGAAGGAAATTTTTGTTAGAATAAATTTATTCTAGAGGCCAACCTTCCAACCTCCTGCATCTAATTTACTTCCAATAGCCTTCCATGATGATTTAACAGTAATTTCTCCAGTTTTGGTCCAGCACCAAGTAAATTTATCTTTATATGTAGAAATATTATTAAGTTCTTCAAGAATTCAAGAGCTCCTTTAATTTTATAAGAATACAAGAGATATACCAAATTATGTATTATTTTTTTATTTTTTCTCTCTTTCTCTCTTTCTTCAACTTTTGTTTTTCTTTCTTTTCTTCTTTTTCTTTTTTCCCTTTTCTCCATCTGTTTCACCCTTGTGACCCTCCTTTCCTCCTTGTCGACGTGTCTTTTCTCCTTCCCTTGAAAACTTTAATGAGTTCCATTGTTTCAAAGCTTCAAAAACAACTATCAAAGCTTTTAAGGCTAGTGAACACTTCAATAGTCAATAGAGAAGCCTTCGGTGACAACCTGCAAACAATTCAGGGGGAGAACCCAACATGGGATCAATTGATCTTTTCAATGGATTGATAAATCTATCTTCCTATAACTCAAAAACTTTGATGGATCGATTGATTCATTGATCTAGCACTGATCACGTATGCTTGACCGATTAATCCTTTGTATTTTTGATAATATAGCATGTTTTGGGATCAACCAAAAGAAAATCTGAGCTGAATCAGTGATATTTCACCGATACGGATCGATTTCTGAAACCTTGCTTATCAATAAGGTATTTTCTATTTAATTGTAACCAAATAAATATTGAACTGTAATCTAAATTCTATTGAAAAGTAATATAATATGTATTGAAATATAACCTGGTTTTTATTAAAATATAATCTAAAATTTATTAACTATATCTTGGATTATATTCAATTGTAACATAGATTTTAGTGACATGTAAACTAAATTTTAAATCATTTGTATTATGAGTGTTTTTAGTTAGTTATATATTATTTTAGACTTTTCTTATACATGTGACTACTGTATCCCTATCTAATTGATACTTTATGGATGATAATTACCTAAAAAATTTATTTAGGGGTTTTTATATGCTTATCATATTTTGTTTTATCTTATCCTTAAGTTTTAAGTTGAAATTTGAAATTTTTTGGTTGTTTCCATGAAAGTATTGTGTTTGTAATAATACTATAGATTATAGAATAATCCTCCTTTGGGTTTACTATTAGATACAAGATATATATACAAGTGTAAATAGACCTTTAAGGATCCAAATACATATATTGAATATAGCAACTAACACTCCCCTTAAAGTTGGTTGATACAAATTAAAGAGACTTATCTTGTTACATAGATCCTTGAATATACTAGTCTCAAGACCTTGGTGAATATATTTGCAAGTTGAAATGATCTAATATAAGGAGTACTAATGGTCTTGTTCTTCACAAGTTCACAAAGATAGTAGCAATCAACTTTAATGTACTTGGTGTACTTATGAAACGTGTGATTACTTGCAATATATATGACAACTCTATTATCACAATACATAATCATTAATACTTGAATTGGGAAACTAAGTTTTATCAAGAGAGACCTCAACCTTACCATTTCACTTGTTGTTTAGGACATTTACAGGCATAGCTTGAATCTGAATAGGCAACCACATTAAGATACCCATACTTAGATGCTTAGAATAGATTAGTCTCTTTCCTGGATTTCCTTTGATGTAAGATAAAATTTTTATTGCACCTTGTCAATGTACAATCTTTAGTTCATGTATGAACTAGCTTAGGAGTACAACTGCATAGGTGGTATCTGGGCAAGTGATAGTAGGATAGAATAACCTCCTAATTAATCTAGGATACCTCCCAACATCTTCAAGCAACAAGTGGCACTCCAATAATGAAGATTTTGCTCAATTGGTATTGGTTTAGGTTTATACCCTAAAAGGTCGGTTTCCTTTAATAAGTCAAGAGCACCATTTTGCCTTTGTAATAAGTAAACTCAATGTCTAAGAAATATTTAGGCTTGCCTATTTCTTTGACAATGAAGTGTTTGGGGGTGAGGTGAGGAGAAATAGGTATAAGGAGACCACATCAGAAGAAACAAAATAACAATGTAATAGAGGATGGTAATAACGATACTCTTTTTGGGTATGAGAATAAACCACAAAGACATTTGATAGATCTAGAAAAAGTTTATCAAGATTTTGAGTGAGATTTTTCATAAAACTTATGCAACCAAATACCTTTGGGGTAAAACAAATAATTCTTGATTAGGACAAAGTCGCAAAAGAGGAATATCTCCCCCTAAAGGTGTAGAAGGCACATAATTAATAAGATAATGGGTAGTAGAAAGAGGATTAGACCATAAATACCTTGGAAGATTCATTATAATCATTAGGGTATGGATGACATCAAGAAGATGACTATTCTTGTGTTATGCAATCCTATTTTGTTGAGATGTATGAGGGTAAGTGGTCTGATGTAAAATACTATGTTGTTTGCATAGAAAAGTAACATTTGAATGAGAGAACTCTAAAACATTATCAATGTGAAGAATTTTTGGAGTTAGATCAAACTGATTTTGAATTTCATTAAGAAAAGTAGTTAATACATAAGCAAAATGTTAACAATTTTTAAACAAATATAGCCAAGATACTTGAGAAAAATCGTTAACAAAGATAACATAATAATGTAAACCTAACACAGATGAGACTCGAGAGGATCCTTAAATATCACGATGAACCAACTTTAACATTTTTTTAACTATAAACAACTCACGACTCTTATAGGTAGTACGAAATTGCTTATTTATAATACAATACTAACACATAAAAGGACAAATAGAGACTCAAAGAAGAGTATGCCGAAGCTTACTAAAGAAGGGACGACTAAGACGATGATGTCAAAGCATAGAAGAGTCACCAATTCTCCTCTCTTCTATAGATCTTGAAATGTACATTGAAAAGAGTAAAATGTTACAAAACAATAAAGTTGTTTGGTAATAACATTGATAAATAGTAAATTAATAGGAAATTTTGGTAAATAAAGAACTTTCTTAAGAGTCATGTTTAGGGAAGGGGATGTGATGCCTTCTCTTGAAACTGAATAACTATGTCCATTAACTAAAGAAACAAAATGAATATTAGACATGCATTGTAATTTAGTAAAGAGTTAAGAATTACTGGACTTATGGTTAGATGCCCCATAATCAATAACCTAAGCATTAGTTTAGGAGGTACAAGGCAGATATACCAAAGGAGATCACATGAGCAATAAAGGTAGATTCATTTTGTTGATTATGAAAAAGGAGATACTCATTTTAGTTGGCTTAAGATAACTAATTAGTACATGGTGGAGAAGGATTGCTAGTTTTATTTGGAGTGGACTCATTTATATTGTACTAGCAAACAAAAGCTTATCAAACTTCTACCAACAATGTTCGGATGAATGGTTTTTTCATCCATAGTGAATGTAAGGGTCCTAGAGGCAACCTCTTGAGCATTTACATCCTTGTGACATAGAAGATGCAAAGGACAATGGATCTCCACTACGACCATCAGAGGTGATAGTAGGTGTAGAAGCATTGACAATAGAGCATCAAGCAGTAGTGGAGATAAGAACTCGCTCAAAAGTCATCTGTAATGATGACATAGTGTTTGCACCCAAAATTTGCCCTCAAATTTGGGAGGTGAGGTCAAGACATAGATTGATAAGGAAAATTGCAATCACTAGTTCTTGTTAATATTGTTTGAACACTTGAAGATCGGTGACAAGTGGTTGATACATGTTGAGCTCATCTAGTAACGTGTAAAGGCAATTGTGGTTGACGTGGACAAAGGTGTCACCTTGACAGTGAGTGAGAAGTTGCTCGTAGACTTCACATAAGTGGATTTAATAAATAAGGTAACTCACAAAGCTAAGATAATATTATATGGCATATGAGAGCTAACATAATGAGGTTATATTTATAAAGAAATTGCAAGAATATTAAAGAAAAATAGCCATTTAATGTTTAAACATGCAAACATCTATGTTTAACATTTAAAACATTTTGCATGAAGAGAAAGGGTTGATTAACAAGGTCATTAAGCTAGTTTCACATTTCAAAATATAGTTTCAAATGATTTCATGCAAGACTTAGATTGGAATGAGTTGCTTCAAGTAGTTTAAGGCATAAACATTTGTTTAAACCCATGGTTGACGAGTAAAAATGAGTTTATCTTTCTGAGAATAGTGGATGAACCTGGTTGTGTGAGAGTCAAACAAGCAGAGTAGGTCGATAGGCAAGAAATGTCGATCAGTGAGTGATGGAGTGCAAAGTTCATTGGTTTGTAGGCAGAATTCCTTGTCAAATAGGGGGTCTACATGAAAGAGGAGGTCCAAAAATGTTTGATGCTGTCCCTTGAGTGAGCGATTAGGGTCCCCTTTTATAAGAAAACCTAGCAAAAAGATCATTCCATTGGTAGGTAACAATTGTACAAGTGGGTAGTCATGCACTTAATGAGATTCCTAGCTAGTGTACATCTGCTAGCTAGCTTTTGTGGTTGGTGTGTCATGCATTTCTCATGAAGTGGTTCAATCAGTCATGTAATCAGGCAAACAGGCATTCGATCATCCATTCAAGCATCCGTTTAGGTGAGTTTGTGTGTGCATGGCGTCAACTGGCTAACATGGTAGTGTGTAGTTGGTGATTGTGGTGTCAACGTGGAGTATACTGACATGGCAACTAAACAGATATTTGAAAAAGTAAAATGATAATGTGGCAGTCAACAAAGCAAATAAAGAATAAAATGTTGATGTGGTGGCCCACATGGAAACCATAGGAGTATTTGAAAAAGTAAAATGCTGATGTGGCAACTCATAGGATATTTGAAAAAGTAAAATGTTGGTGTGGTGTTCCATGTGGCAGTCAACAAGTAAACTAAGAGTAAAATGTTGACATGGCATCCCATGTGGTAACCAGTGAGATTAGAAGGAAAATGATGATGTAGCGTCCTATATGGCAACCCAAGGGATATTTGAAAAGGTAAAATGATGACGTGGCATCCCACATGACGGTCGACAAAGCAAATAATGAGTAAAATGCTGATGTGGCATCCTACATCATAACAAAAGGGATATTAGAAGGAAAATGATGATGTGGCAATGAAAGGTAGAAATTAAAGAGTAAAATGTAGATGTGGCATTGTGCATGGCAACCAATGGAGCAAATGCTTACATGGCGATGATGTGACAACCTATGTGGCAATTCATGTGGCATCTGATGTAGCAGCCCATGTAGGATTTAAAGAATAAAGGTGTTGATGTGGAGTCCCATGTGGCAATGAAATGTATATTAAAAGAAGGAAAATGATGATGTGGCACCATGTGGCAATGAAATGTATATTAAAAGAAGGAAAATGATGATGTGGCGCCATGTGGCAACCCAATGGGTGTTTGAAAAGGTAAAATGATGATGTGGTGTGCCATATGGCAGTCAACAAAGCAAATAAAGAGTAAAATTCTGATGCAGTGTCCCATGTGGCAACCAAAAGGAATATTAGAAGGAAATGACGATGTGCATCTCACATGGCAAAGAAAGGTAGCAATTGAAGATTAAAATGTAGATGTGGCATCCTAGGTGGTAACCAACATAGTAAATGCTGATGTGGCAATGATGTGGCAGCCTATGTGGCATCCACGTGGCAACTAACATGGCAATTTAAGGAAGAAAAATATGCTCGTTTACATAAGGGGATGTGGACTAGTTTGAGAAAAATATGTTAGTTTGTACGAGGGAGTGTGGATTAGTCTATGGTAAAAGAAAGGGACATCCCAAACATGAGGTGTCAATAATGATAAACTAGAATGACGATAGGTAGTATGATGATGCTTACTCAATTGACATGACTTACAGGAAATATGAGAGATAGAACACCATGGCAAGGACTGTTGAAGTTTTTAATGAGATGGATGGCCCAAGTGACAATGTTAGAGAGTTGAGGATTTTAAAGTTTAGGTCAAGCAAGCTAATCCACGAGGCACCATGTCTCAGACCATTGTTTAAACACCTATTTTCATCTTATGGCCCAAATTAGGTCTTCTCTTTGTTTATAGGTCTTGAAAGATACAATGAAAAGTAAAAAAAAGCTAATTAAACAAGATAATTGTTCAGTGATGGTACTGATGGATAAAGATTTATAGGAAAATTAGGGACAAAAAGAACATATTCAAGGGTAATGTTTGGGTAATTTGAACATCACCTTGCTTAGAAACTGAATAGGTATGTCCGTTAGCTATAGAGACAGATGTTACAATGGTAAGGGTAGAAAGATGGTTAAAAAAGTATTCAGTACCTGTCATGTTACAGTTGGAAGTAAAATAGGCAATAGTACCTTTGAGGAAGTAGCTATGACATGAGCAAAACTCTTTAAAGCCTGTTGCTATTTGAACTTGAAAAACTTTGCATAGTCATCTGAGGAGACACTTATAGTTGAAGGATAGACAGCCTCCCTCGAAGGTGACTTAGAGGTTGTCACAATTAGATGAGCAGACCTTAATTTGTCAAACTGATTTGTTTTCCCACAGTATATGTATGATGGAAATTTATTGTGTCCTCCCCTATCACTATGAGTATGTGTTGAGGGGTCATTGCTATTGTTAGGATGAGCCACCATTGTTGATGATTGTGGTGAGATCTTTAGGGTTGTGGAAAAAGTAGATTGTAGGTCAAGATCCTGATCACCACCAAGAATTTTACCTTGAATATTGTCCTTAATATTAGATTTTGGACTATGAAGAAAAGCTGCAAGGTATAATTCATCTCAATAGTGACGTAATGTCTAGAGATCTGAAACTAATGGTTGAAGTATCTCAAGTTCATCTGTTAGGACCTGAAAATTTGTAAAGTGGTCTTAGAGTCAATGTCTACCTTGATGGATGTTAATAGATGCTCATACACTTCAAAAATGTGAGGGATGTTTTTCTCATACCTATATGTTAACTGTAAAGTATCCCATATCTTTTTTGTCGGTTCTATCATTGCCATACTTAGGGAGATAGCTGGGTCCATATTACTTGTTAGCCATGAGGACATTGCTACATCTACTACACACCAATCCTTGTAATGGATGTCTTTAGGATCTGGTGGACAAGAAATTTCTTAAAACTATGTGCCCAAACCAGATTATTTTTGCCATTAAATTTTTTAGATGCTCCACTAAGATTTTTAATAAAAGAGTCTCTAGATTCCATTGTAAAGGGCAAAAAATAATTTAATAAAAAAGAGCACTTGATTGCTTGCTAGAAAAAGAAAATGGCTGCTAGTCATTTGAGATGAGTCCAAGGATATTCTCATTGCTATAGACCGTAGACAACAATCAAGGATGAGAACCACTTTGCATGAGTTGCTAGACAAGAAGCACCTCTCATAGAAGTAGCCTATCATTGCCTGTTATAAGACACCTATAGAGAGAAGAAACATTGTTGGTTTGTCGACAATCAGCAAGAGTAGGAAGGGCCATTGACAGAAGAAGATTGCAGAATAGGTGTCGAAAGGAGGGGCGTTGATTGGAAGAGGGTTTGCACAATAGGAGAGAGAATGATGCAAACAAAGAGTTTGTTGGGGAGGTGTTGCTAGTAAAAGGGAAGTGAACGAATAGAGTAGGGACAGTGTGAGAAGGAAGCTTGACAGTTGTAAAGTAGAGGACGTATGGGAGAGAGGGCAATGGGAGGAAAAGTTGCTTGCTAAAGGTGTGCCAGAAGGATTATGTGTGGAGTGGTGTGAAAGAAACCTATGTGAGGAGAGAGGTGTGATAGAAGCATTGAAAGAGAGTGCATTGGGTGGATGAACCCTAAATCCAACCTCTGATACCAAGTTGAGAAGAAGAAAAAGATTGTGTTTTATTCGTAATCAGAGGACCTCTTTATATAGAGGTTACATGAGGGTTACAACAAACTATCTATCAATGTGGGACTAAACATATTTACAAAATCTGCATATAAATTTGTTATTGACATCATTAGATTTAGTCAGCATATAAGTAATCATAAATACTAAAAAATTTGCATGCACACTCCAACACATACTAATACAACTATTATCAACCATATTATAAAGTTTAGGGTAGTTTTGTCTTTTATGTTTTTGTTATAACCCTAATAGTTAGGGCTTTGCACTCTTCTTCATTCTAACATGGTGAAGTTGTCAATCCTCTCTCCACCTTGTTCTTCCCTTCATCCTCTTCACATCAAGCTTGGTATCTTAAAGCTACCAGTTCACGTTGCTGCCACCACCACATTTGCCTTTCCACACCCAGTTCACATACTGCCACAGATGTTCTTTTCGTTTGCAAATCTGATGGATGCTAGGTTTGCCAGGTCACAAGCTTGGTAGTTAAACATCCGACCCCTCGTGTCTTGGCTTCTCTATGCATTGATCTCCATGCTCCTCTTTATGGCTTTCTCTTCTTTGAAGTTCTGCAGCCTTCTTGAAGATTGGTGGCTTGGTATTTCACTCTTATGATATATTTTCAGAGTTTATTATAGTAGTTGTTGGCCATTTCTTTGTTTTATCGTTTGCCTTGGATTTGGTTGATGGATTTATAAAATAACTTAAGAAGAACTTCAGAGAAACTCAATGGAAAAATTTATATTCAATGGACATGGCTTCAAAAAATTTCCGGTAGCACATAGATGACTGTCATATTACTCAACCTCCACCTAATAAGAAACATTCCACATATGAAGAATGGTGTGTTGTAGATGTGTCTATCCCACTCTTGGTTGTTAAATAGTCTAGGATCAAAGGTGGCTTGGAGTGTGAACCTGACAAGAAAATTTGGGACACTTTACATATTATGCATGGTCATGAAACAAATATTAGTTGAATATTTGAAGTTTATGAACAGATTTTTACAAGATGCCATGGTGGACGTACTGTATAAGAGCACTTTTCTTGTTTTGTGCCTTGGTTGACGAACTTATATTACTCTCTTACCATTGATGTACAAAGGAACCGTATGTATCATAATGAGCTTCTAGTAGCTGCATATATTCATAGTTTGAATCCAAAGATTACAGGGCCAGCGTTTGTACTTAAGGCTCTTGGTAGTGATAGCATTCCAAATCTCCAAACAACATTCTTTAAGGTGCTGCATTTGTTTCACTAATTTTCATCTCATACGGTAGATTAGTCTACCATCTACTACGGTTGCAAGAGGTTGTGACAATTATGGTGGATGTTCTAGAAGTCAAACTGGTGGTCAAGGAGGTCATGGAAGACTCCTTTGTGAGCATTGTAGATGCATCAACCACTGTTCTGATAGGTGCTGGTAGAAGCTTGGAAAGCTTAAAGTTGCCTAGTTGTCTACTAACGTGATAGAGAACTCCTGATACTACTACTACATATCTCTTAGGTGGATTGTCTGTGGTTACTCTTACACAAGTTGAGTATGTTGAGTTTCTGTAGCTCCAAGAGCAACATGCTTTTGCCACTGCATCTCATGTTGTGCCCTTCACTTCAGATACAACTGCTTTCTTGGCCTCACAAACTGAATTCTGGGTTGTAGATTTTAGAGCCTCCTCACATATGATAGGTATCTGTGATCTTTTTACTTGCCTTTCCACCTCTTCTAGTATTAGTTCCATTGTCACTAGTGGACAAACTTATTCTATCTGTTGAAGGGTTTGTCCAAGTTACTCTTGACCTATCTCTCGATTGTGTCTTATTTGTTCTTAATTTTCCTTTTAATTTTTTATCTACAGGTTCTATTACTGAAACCCTTTTTTGCATTGTAACTTCTTTTTTTCCATTGTATTTTTTAAGACTTATAGATGGAGAAAAAAATTGGTTTGGTCTGTAAAACAAAACAAGGGGTGTACACTTTCGTTTAAGATGATTTTCCATGAGGATTAACACATCTGTTAATCTAATTTAGCAAGAGAAAGGTAGGGAAGAAAAGAAATACACTTAAATCACACAAGCCACATAACACTAGAATTTATGTGGTTCACCTAAAATGAGCTATGTCTACGAGCAGCACGAGGCAAAGGGGATTTTATTTATGAATTGCTATAAATTACAGACTGATCTGGTGAGCAAAAAAGGATCGCTACTTGCTTACATGTCCTTATCACAAATTTATAACCTCTCAAAGGAAGCCTAATAGACTATTGTTAGGATTGATCATGACCACTAGAGGGAGGGTGAATAGTGATTTTTTAAATTTTTAAACGAATTTAATTCGAAAATATTAAGTAAACAAAATGTGAATGATGACAATGATGCGGAAGTGAAACAAATAACACAATACAAAGTCGGATACAAATTTCAAAGCAAAAATGCAGTGAAAATAAAATACATAGAGATTTTTAAGTGGTTCACTAACTGACTACGTCCACCCCGAAGTTTTTAAAGTTTGAGCCTAATCTAATCACTACTAAATTGTTATAAACCGAGTATTTATGGTCGCACACCCAATTAACTATAACAAAGGTTTGTGATTGCACCTTCTAATCAACCAATACAAAAGTTTGTGGTTGCACTCTCCAACCAACCAACAAACATAGGAGTTTGTGGTCGCACTTTCTAACTAACCAACACAGGTGTTTATGGTCAAACACCTCAACCCACCAAGGATTTATAGTTGAATCCTCCAATCAACCAAGGATTTAGGGTGGAATTCTCCAACTGACACTACACCGAGAGTTTATGGTCGAATTCTCCAACCAACACTTCAACATGAAGTAACCCATGTGTGTTTTGATGGAACATATCCAAACCAACAAGAAAAACAAAATCTCAATCCTTTACAACAAACCAAAATGAGCTCATCTCGAAGGATGCGTTGAAATGAGCTTTAAGCTTTGACACTTTCAAGATCTCTCTTTTCCAGATCACCAATGGATTTCGAAATGAGTCCGTACGTGAGAGAAAAAGTTGTGGAGAGTGAGTGCAAAAGTCGTGTGAAGGATATGTGTAAAAAGTTTTTTTGAAATAATGAAATGATCTCTTATTTATAGATGCAAACTTAAGCTAATGACTAGTTCAAAATCGTTATAACGTTTTTATAACTTACTCTATATTTCAAATGGATCATTGTACCGAATTAGTATTCTAACAAATTTGTTATAACGTTTTGTAAAATCATTATAACAATTTTCTTATGTGTTGAATAATGGATTTTGAATAATCTCGAATCTAATATTAAATGATTAAATATTTCAAAAATTTTCCTAAGTAATGACATTCAAAAATCGTTGTAACAATTTTGTAAAATCGTTATATCGATTTTTCTTAAGTATCCAAAATTACAGATTTTCCTAGATTATTTCTTTAAGTAAATATTTTTCAAAAACTTGCCTAAGTGTCATTTTAAATTCAAATTTTGTTATAACGATTTTGTAAAATCATTATAATGATTTTTCTAAATTCCCTAATTTATGAGATTTTTTCTAATAGAATTATTTTTCAAAATGTTTCCTAAGTTTTGGAACAAAATCAAAAATTATTATAACATTTTTTGAAAACATTATATCGATTTTTTCGGACGTTGAAATCATGTGACCTGTCATATGAATAATGAATTGTTATAACGAATTGGAAAATTTGTTATACTGATTTTGTCTTGTGATTGTTTTAATATGTATGGATTTAGAATCTAAATGAGTGACCTATATTAGTGTTTAAACATTTTTAAGTGAATGTATGTGCTTGTGGTTTGTCTTCATTGGCTTCATCATTTTCATATTTAATTTTTAAAATTTCTTTAATAAGCTTCCTGCAATCTCTTCATCCCTTTATCCTCTTTGACTTAATGACTTTGTAGTTTTGACTTGATTTTTTCATATCCTCATTTTCTTCATGTCAATTTGTTTGACATCATTAAAACTTATAAACGTTGAGTTCTCAACAATTATAACCTCCTAAAGGAAGCCTAACAGATTAGGCATTAAAATAGGACATAATGGATGATAGTTGTCTATTAAAAAACAATAAATGCCTTGAGAATGTGAACAGACAGAAGTTAATGGTTGTAATTCAAGTCACTATTAACAAATCTCCACATTGACTTGAATTTCCTCCTGCTGTCGCCCTTACCAAAGGGCTTATTGATGACCATATATGTTAAGCAAGTCTAAGCAATGCAAGAACTTGCCTTCAGTTACTGCCTTTGTGAATGTGTCAGTTGGGTTATCTTTGGTTCCAATCTTGTTGATCTTAATCCTCTTTTCTACTTAGATGAAGTGGTATCTCACATCAATATGTTTAGTTTTATCATGATTAACATGATCTTTGGCTAAGCATATAGCACTAAGGTTTTTACAAAAAATATTCGTTTGGTCTTGATGTAGCTCAAGATCTCTAACAAGACCCTTTAGCCAAATACCCTCCTTAGCAGCCTCAGTCATAGCCATGTACTTGTCCTCAATAGTAGATAGGGAGATAGTAGGTTGTAAGGTAGCTTTCCAACTCACCACAGAACTTCCAATGGTGAATACATATCCTATCATCGACCTTCTGCTATCCACATCAACTGCATAATTAGAGTTTGGGTACCTTGAGACTAAACAATCCACACCACTTCCATCACAAAGATCAATATCAGAAGTTCCTTTTAAATACTTGAATATGTGTTTTATAGCCTGCCAATGTTTTTTGTCAGGTTTTTACTCATAAAGTGGCTTACAATACTAACAAAATAAGCAATATCTAGCCTAAAGCAAATTGTTGCATACATGAGACTCCTTACAACACTTGCATAAGGGACTTTGCTTATATATTCTGATTCAGCATTTGATTGTGGTGACATTGAGGAAGAGAGTCGAACATTACTTGCAAATGGTGTGTTCATAGGTTTGACATTTTCTATTCTGAATCTCAATAAAATTTTCTAAATATAACTCTTCTGAGATAGAAAGAGTTTACCTTGATTTTGATCTCTATATATTTCCATTCCCAATATTTTGTTGGCAGCACCTAAGTCAATTTCAAATTCAGAATTGAGAAGTGTTTTCAAGCTTTGAATCTTCCTTGTCTTTGGAAGCAATGAGAATATCATCTACGTACAAAAGTAGGTAGATATATGAATCATTCTGACAATTTTTGAAACACATAGCAATCATATTGACTTCTATTGCATCCAACCTTGATCATAAAACTATCGCACCTTTTATACCATTGTCTAAGGGACTGTTTCAGTCTATACAATGATTTCTTTAGTTTGCAAACATAATCTTGTTTGTAGGGCTTAACAAAACCTTCTAGTTGACTCATTAGAATATCCTCATCCAGATCTCCATAGAGAAAATCTGTTTTCATGTCAAGTTGTTCCAATTTTGGATTTTGATGTGCAACAATTGTAACACCTTGATTGAAGTATGTCTAACAACAGGTGAAAATACCTTGTTGAAATCCACACCTTTTTGGTTATATCCTTTGGCAACAAGATGAGCCTTGAACCTAGTGCCTTCGATGCCTTGGCTTCCAATTTTCTTTTTGAATATCCATTTGCAATTGATATTTCTTCCTTTCTCTGGAGCTTTCACCAAATCCCAGGTCTGATTCTTCCAAAGAGACTCCATCTCTTCATTCATGGACAACATCCATTAAGCATATTCATTATTTTCAGTCACCTCTTTGTAAGAAGTTGGTTCTGCAGATTCGAATTCGTCAACTACTTGAAAAGCGTAGGCCATCATCCCTTCAAAATCGAATCTATTTGGTGGATGGATTTCCCTTCTTGGTCTGTCTATCGCATCATCGCTTTTGAATTGTTGATGTTGTTCTTCTAGACCATCAATTTTTGAATCGCGATATTGAGAAGGGTGTTCAACATCTTTCTGAATTGGAGGTATATCAAACTCCACCTGTTGATCATCACTTATATTTTCAAAAATAGAAATATCAGATTTATAATGAAGCATAAATGTTTCATCAAAAGTTACACTTTTACTGAGTATAACTTTTTGCTCTTTTGGTGTCCAAATTCTGTAACCCTTCACACCTACACTGTATCCCACGAAAATACCCTTTTTTGCCCTTGGGTCTAATTTTCCTTCTTTTACATGATAGTAGGTCGGGCATCCAAAAATTTTGAGTTTGAAGTAGTCAGCAACTTTTCGAGTCCAAACTTCAATTAGAGTCTTCATTTGAATGGTGGGGGAAGGGGATCTATTTATAATATAACATGCTGTATGAATTGTTTCAGCCTAGAAAACCCTTTCCAATCTAGAATTTGAGATCAAGCATCGAGCTTTCTCAAGTAGAGTTCTATTCACGTTCAACATCTTCATTTGAATGGTGGGGGAAGGGGATCTATTTATAATATAACATGTTGTATGAATTGTTTCAGCCTAGAAAACCCTTTCCAATCTAGAATTTGAGATCAAGCATCGAGCTTTCTCAAGTAGAGTTCTATTCACGTTCAACAACACCATTTTGTTGAGAAGTATCTCTTACTGTTCGATGTCTAGCAATTCCAACACTTTTGTAGAAGGTATTGAATTCATTATTGCAGAATTCAAGACCATTATCAGTACGGAGGACTTTTATCTTCCTTTCAGTTTGATTTTCAATCAAAATTTTCCACTCTTTGAAGTGATTGAATGCTTCACTCTTGTGTTTCATTAAGAACACTCAAGTCATCCTTGAGTAATCATCAATGACAGACAAGAAAAATCTGAATCCTCCCAAAGAGGGCATTTTTGAAGGCCCCTAACAATCAACATGAATATAATCAAGAGTATTCTTTGTTCGTTTTTCAGCTTTGCCAAACTTAACTTGTTTTTGCTTACCATAAACACAATGCTCATAGAAATTTAAATTGATTGACCTGAGTCCTCCTAAGAGGCCTTGCTTATTTAGAGTTTCCATCCCTTTCTCACTCAAATGAGCTAGACACATGCCATAATTTAGATTGATCAAAGTTGATTATTGGATGATATTGTGGCAGCAGATTTTACAAATTGTAGATCCTTGAAGAATGTATAGAGTTCCTTGCTTGACTCCTTTCATAACAAGAGATCCTTTGGTTACTCGAAGAACTCCACCTCCTCCATTATAATTGAATCCTTTATTATCAAGAGTAACAAGGGATATTAGGTTCTTCCCTAGTTGTGGCACATGACGAACTCTATAATAGTTCTTACCATGCCATCATGCATTCTGATTTGAACAAGACCTATGCCAACGATCTTGCATAAATCATTGTTGGCCATGGTGACATCTCCCCCATCAATAGCTTCATAGGTGGAGAATCATCCATGAGTTGGGCACATATGATGAGATGCCCCTATGTCAAGTATCCAACTTTTGGTTGGATAATTAACTTCAGATACTATAAAGGCCACATCAGGTTTAGATGAAGAGTCATCTTGAGCAACAGAAGCTACAGGTGCCTTGGATTTCTTTTTGGGACAATCGGCCTTCAAATGTCCAGGTTCCTTACAATAGTTGCAAATATCCTTGGGATTTGGATATTTACCTTAAGATTTTCCCCTCCCTTTTCCTTTCTTATCAGATTTTTCAGATCTACCACAGTTCTTCTCATGACCAGTGGTGATAAGACCTGAAGCTAGAGTATCTCCCCCTGAACCAAAAGCAAGGTGACAAAGCTCCATAGTATGAAGACTAGATTTAACTTCTTCTAATGAAATGGTATCTTTTCCAATGACGAAAGAGTGAACAAAATTTTCAAAGGATTATGGTAAAGAAACTAATAGTAATAATGCAACATCCTCATCAATCTTCACGTTAATATTCCTGAGTTCCACTAAAAGAGTGTTAAGTTGATCTAGGTGATCTTTAAGGGACATACCATCTTTCATCCAAAGGGAGAATAATCATTACTTGAGAAGAATCTTATTGGTTAGAGACTTGGTCATATATAAGTTCTCAAGTTTCAACTATAAGCCAGCTACAGTTTCTTCATCAGCAACCTCGATGATTACTTCATCAGCAAGACAGCAGGATTGTAGAGTATACTTTCTCTTCCTGCACGGTTAGCTCAACAACATCAACTCCAGGTGGTCTATTTTTCATCAGCAGTGTCCAGATTCCTTGTTACTTCAGCAGCGCACGCATTTTGATTTGCCAAAGGCTGAAGTTGTTCTTTCTAGTGAATTTGTCGACCTTCATACTATAAGACGACATCCTTTCTCAAGCTAAAAGATCTCAAAATTAGCTCTGATACCAATTGCTAATCTAATTTAACGAGAGAAGGGTAGTGAAGGAAAAAAATACACTTAAAGTACACAAGCTACACAACACTAAAATTTACGTAGTTCACCTAAAATGGGCTACGTCCACAGGTAGTAGGAGGCAGAGGGGATTTTATTTATGAACTACTACAAATTATAGATTGATCTGGTGAGCCAAAAAGGATTGTTTCTTACTTACGCATCTTTATCACAAATTTATAGCCTCCTAAAGGAAGCCCAACAGACTAGACATTAAAATAAGACATAATGAATAACAGTTATGTCCATTAAAAAATAATAAATATCTTGAGAATGTGAACGGACAAAAACTAATGGTTGTAATTCAAGTCACTATTAACAACATCTAACATCCAAACTTAAGTCTTCTATTTTGTGGCATTATCAGTTTGGATATCCCTCTCTTTACAAGCTTTAATAAGCATTGTTGTGGTTACTTTCTTTTTGATTGTGAGTCCTATTAATTGGGTAAGAATCACTGTGTTACCTTTTGTCGTTCTTATCTTTTGTCGAGTTAAAGTCCTTTTAATATCATTCATTATGAAATTTATGGTCCCATGAGGGTTTCCCCTATTGTCGGTCATCATTACTATATTGTATTTGATGATTATTCATAGGTATCATGGATATATTTTTTAAAAGATCGTTAAAATGTCTTTGGATGTTAACAGTTATTTTACTGAAATAAAAAATTTTCTTTTGATTGTTCCCAAAATTTTTCATTTTGATAATGTTTTAGAATTTATACAAATTGCAATGTAATTTTATTGCGCTTTTGTAGGAATTACACATTAAACCACTTATGCTTATATTTCTATGTAGAATGGTGTTGCAAAGTGAAATCATCATCTACTTGATGTTACTTGAACACCAATGTTGCATATGTAGGTCCCTACATATCTATGGTCAAATGTGGTTGTAATTGTTGCTTATTTGGTTAATCTTATGTTGTCTTCTTTGTTAGGGGGAGAAACTCCTTTAAGGTGTCACTTTCTAGATATAGAGTTATTTTCTCTTTCCCTTGAGGTGTTTAGTTGTGTCACTTTTGTTCATGATTAACTAGGTTTTGACAAACTTGCTCCCAAGTCTATTATGTCTTTGTCAGGTATTCTTGAACTTAAAAAAGTTATCAATGTTATCATCTACCTGCATGTAAGTATTCTATGTCGGCTGATATCATCTTTTTTGAGTTTGTTCCCTTTTTTCAACACATAAAATTAGTCTTCGAACAATAGGTGTGTTCTTTTACTTGTGTTAATTGAAATGCCTAATATCAATAAGAGCTCAACATTAGATGGCAAACCCATCTCATCTTCCTTACAGGTATATTGTCGAAGATGGGAGGTACACTAGGAATCGTAATCTTCTCCTCCCATTGACATAGGTTCCTTTGACCCATTAGAAACTAATGTAGGTTCTTTTAAATCGTTAAGGCCCTCTGAGCTTCTTATTGCATTTCGAAAAGGTAGACGTACTTGTATTATCCACTTTATTTCTAATGTTTCATCCACTATCTAAATTCTACCATTTGCAACTTTGCTTTATCCCTTTCATCTGAATTTCTTCCTAGGAATCATCATAAGGCTTGTGTACCTCATTAGAAGGTCACTATGGATGAAGAGATCTCCACTCTTCATGTGAGTGGCAATGAAATCTTGTTCCCTAGCTTGCAGATGCTTAGGTAGTTGTCGTTAAGTGTATACAATGAAGTGTCATTCAGATGACACTATTGATCAGTACAAAGTTGAAACCTTCTCTCTAGTTGCTAGATTGAACTCTATTAGAATCCTTTTGGTTGCCATTAGTAAGAATTGGGAAATGCATTAGTTAGATGTCAAAAATGTGTTTTTGTATGGTGACTTGTAGATGCAAATTCTCATAGAGTAATTTGTTAAGTACGTTACTTAAGGAAAGAATATTATAGTATTTCATCTTAAGAAATGCATCTATTGGAAGAATATTATAATGTGTCATTAGATACTCATTGGAAAGCTTATATATTTAACTGACTCAACTAGATATTGCCTATGTTGTATACATTGTCTTAATTTATACCTGAATCTAGAGTTGTCCATTGGGAAGGAATTCTAAGGGTGTTGGTGTATATCAAGAGAACTCTAGGAAAAGATGTGGTTTATGCTAGACATGGTTATTTGGAGGTTGAGGTATATTTAAACTTACGTTATGTTGGAGATTAAGGAGATCGTAAGTCTACTTCTGGATATTGTATGTATGTTGGAGGGAACTTGATAACTTTGAGAGGTAAGAAACAAAATGTGGTTTTCAAGTGTAGTATTGAAGTTGAATACTGATCTATATATTAGACTATAAGTGAATTGATGTGGATAAAAATCTTTTGAAGAGTTGAAATTGAAAGTACAAGCTTTTATGAAAATGTATTGTGATAATTAAACTGTCATATGCATTGCTTAGAATCCAACTGTGCAACCACATCGAGCTTCACAAATCGACTTGTGATCACTTTGGAGTTGTCACCAGACTCTTTTGAGTGCACCTCTAGCAGCCCTTCTGCCACAAGTTGTCTGACTACCCGCAAACACTAGCAGTTGTATGACCAGCCACAAACACTAGTAGCCATGTGAAGAAGACGTCTCCACGAGCTGTCCACCCAAGCTCGTCCAAAGCAAGGTTACCAAGTCGTCACCACAAGAAAAGGAGGAATGGAGGAGAAAGGCGGCAAGCTCCACACACCCAAGTTTAGTCTTCGGTCCAAAACAAAGGGAAAAGGAGGAGCCTATTAGGGTTTCCTCATCATTTTATTTGGTGCTACAAAATTGCAGCTAAGTCACTGGACTCCTGAAAAATTACAAAAAAAGAATAAAATTACAAGAAAAAATTAGAAAAAGGAAAATGAAATGTTAACTTGACTTCCCTAATGCTCTTTAACATTAATCTTCCAATAAAATTGCATAAATGTGTAGTTACTTTACTGAAATTTCTCTCTTTCGCATACTTTTGCAATTAAGCCCTTAAAGGCCTTGTTTAATTAAGCATTTTTCATTATACACTTTAGTTTTTCATTATACACTATAGTGACATTTACCAAACAATTTTAATATTTTATACTAAAAATCATGTCAAAACATTTACATTATAAATCGTGTAATTTCTTGAAAAACATGAACCTCACCTTACTTAATTTTACCTCTACAATAAATACACTCAAAGTTAATACTTTAACTTGAAATTCCTGTAAAAGTTGCAAAAATACCTTATGTGAAGCAACATTAATAAAAATGCATAAAAATATAATAATCACTAATATCACACATCTAAATGTATATTTTATATGAATAATTTCTTAACGACCTTGTAATATAAAAATTATAAAAATAAAGCATTTTATTACATGTGAGTTGAAATCCTGAACTAGAGAAAAAGATTCATTTCTATGTTTGATAGAAACTTCTTATTTACCATAGGTTGTGAACTAATCTAATTGTCATAAATGCAAATTTCTTTTGTTATGTTAAATTTCGTCGGCCTCCTATATACATACACATTATGTCCTTGTTTTGGAGCTGATTTTTTGGTGGCGCACTTAATGAGTTGATGTCATTTGATTACTTTTCCAGTCTCATTTACAACCTCTTCTCTTATGTTTTTATATGCAAATTGAATATTTGACATCTCTTTTGAACTTCTTATTTACCATAGCCCGTGAACTAATCTAATTGTCATAAATGCAAATTTATTTTGTTATGTTAAATTTCGTCAGCCTCCCATATCCACTTTATGTCCTTGTTTTGGAGCTGATTTTTTGGAGGCACACTTAATGAGTTGTCATTTGTATTACTTTTTCCAGTCTCATGTACAACCACCTCTTCTCTTATGTTCTTACATGCAAATTGAATAATAACATCTGTTTCCAACTCTTGCATAAGAATTTCCAATTGACCATGATCTCCTTTTGGTGTAATGCTAAGGAGAACCATATAATGTTGAAGTTAAAAAGTTGGGAAAAACTACCCAAAAGTAAGTGTTGTCTTTAGAGATAGTGGAAGTACGTGGTAAATGTTTGTCTCAATTGGTTTCCTTTTATTTTCACCAACAACATTTGGAAAATTTTCCACATTGTAGGTTCTTAATATGATAATACAAGACTTATTTCAAGGTCATCCGATCAGCCAAAGGAAGCTCAAAGAACTTCTTGGTCATACACCCTCGCAAGTTTTTGCTGGGGCTCTTCTTGGTATGTTGGTTGCATGTTTTTGCTGTCAAGGCTATATTCTCACCATTTGAGACATTGATCGTCTCCAGCCATTCATGTGTAAACATTGATTGGTTTTAGCTTCACTGTGCAAAGAACAAATTTTGTTAACTTTGGTTATAAATGTGTGGCTAAAAATGTTCACATCCTTGGCAGATGCAATTTAACACATTCATTTCAAAATATTATGTACTTGCCATAAATGTTTCTTCCTATGCTGAAAAGAGCCTGATTTTTCTGAAACCTGTTTTCCTAAACTTGTTTATCAAGGTCACTTATATTCTCTACACCTTTTTATCGTAGTTGAAGTAGTTTTTCATTTTACTTCTTCCTATAATGATCAACCAAATATTCTAGTCCAGTTTTTTCAGTTTTTTGTACGGAATCCATTTATTTATTTCTTTGCAACGTACTCCTTGACAACAAGATTGCGTGGATGACACAGTTACCAAGGGCTTTTACCCAAGTAGTGATATTTGTATCTTGCTTGCACTCTCTTTTCTTTTCCCATGAAATCTTTTAGTTCTGTTATGACCTATGGCTGTACCTTCAACAACAATCAATGTCTATGGCTGCTGTACCTTCTGAAAGAAAAAGAAATTCCAAGGGTTGCTTTTATAACATGAATCCTTGTTTTAATGTGCATCAAAGTAAACTTGGTTCCTATTTTTATATGGCCCTAGAGTCCCTTTGTTGACTTGAGCTGTGTAAACAATATTCAGTTAAAGATTCCTGCTAGCTTACACAAAAGGTATAAATATATATTGTTAGTTTTAGAGAAAGAAAGAAAGACATTGTTCATCAAGCAAAGCACATGGATTACATGTGCTTGAATATGGATATTTGTGTGTTTATATACGTATATATTTTCCATACCAATTATATGGATATTTGTTTACCCGTGTAATAAATTTCTTGAATATGGTCAGTTTTGACAGTGCCCTACTAGTCTTTCTGCTTTGTTGAAAAAAAAATCTGCATCCTAGGCCTGGTTGCAATCGATGTCCTTAGGTGGGTGTGTGTGCAGAGTTGCAACCTGGCCATCTTCCGGCTTTTAAGCAGAGAAGAGGTTAAAAGAGGGCTTTACATCATCTGCCTCACAGCAACATCAGATGCTCTATTGCTTTTTAACATTCGTCCATCAATGTTAAATGCTGCATCAGAGGTTTGTTTATTTTCAATTGCACTTATGTAGAGTTAATTTTAATAATTGAGAACAGTAAAATAAATGATATTGGAATTATATGATAAATTATATGATGAAGGTTTGTGTATTCGAGTTTGTGTGAGATATTAATGCCGTGTGAGAATTTGTGTGAAATTAGAGGTAGAGTTGAAACAAACGATGGTTGGATTTATCCTATTTACCGAAATACTTTATTTGTTGAGATGGAGGTATTAGATATATATCATCATAAGGTTGTATTATCTTTGTATACATGCACGCACATAATGTTGCCCGCCGATGATGATGTATTTGTATGGTATGATTGATTTTGGAAATTAACTAAAATAGATGATTGGGATTTTACACTGGCTAATTAATAGGGTATTTAAGGGAAATCCTAATTTCTTGCAGCTGATTAACATCTTAATCTAACATGTGTGTGGTGAGAGTAATTTCATAAATCTCATTTTCTTTGGGTGCGTTTGAGGATAGGTTTTTTCATCAAGAGTTAGATGAAATTAAAGTTGAAGTTGGTTTTGCAAATGGAGTTGGATGAAATTGAAGTTGTAATTTTGGAAATAAAAGTTTATATGTTGAAATTTGTATAATAATAATAATGTTAGAAGTGATTTTAGAAGTTAAAACCAAACAAAGTCGAGTGTATTTGGAAATCCTCTACCCATTGATGTTGCACGTCAAGGATGGCATGTCAAGGATGGCAAATAAGTGCAAAATTACAAGCTAACGTTACAAGTCTAGATAAGTGTTAACTTAAACTTTTATGTGACATCTAATTATATCTCTTCGAATATTAAGTTGACGGCTATACTGTATAACACTTGTGCTTAACTTAAAAAGTCATGTGTGAATGTTAAAACGTCGATCTTTTAATCCAGTCGTTTGGTCTTTTAACATAAAATGCCGATTCACTTATCACGTGTGAACTTAAACTTTCTCGTGACATTCTATTGGGATATTTCATGAACTATATTCATATGTAGTACTTATTTAAGTAATTATATCCATTCACATTACTTCTCCAAAATATTCTAAATATTAAACATATTTAATCTACTAACTTAAAATATTAGAGTGGATTTAAAAAAAAAATTAATTCGATTTGAATTAAAACAGAATTTGATTAAATAATTACAAACACTTATTCTAGATCGAATGGGTATAATTTAGCATTAACTTAAATAATATTTCTAGTTATGTTCAAGTAATAAGTAAATAGATCATTAACTTAAATATAATTACAACTTTTAAATTACCGTCATTTACACATTAATTAAGCATTCATCATCAATACATAATACTCGACAATGTCCCCCATTTTGATGATCATCAAATTAATTTGATGTTGTAATTATCTATTGTTTCCCTTTTCAATTTTCAAATTTCAATTAATTTGATGTTGTATTTTACTTTTTGACTTTCTTAAAACACCTAAAGTTAAGAATGTTAAGTGTAATTATCTATTATTTTAAGTGTACTTATGTAGTGTTTTAATTTTGAACTATATGTCCCTATTGTTGTCATTATTCAACAAAGTATTGCGGTTAGAGAATAATTGTAAGCATTCATATAGATAAAATTAATAAATCCACCTTTCACTGAAAAGCTAAATAAGATAAAAATACCCTTAAATTACAAATCAATCACTTATACAAACAAACATTCCAATCACTTAGCATTACAATTCAACAAGAAATCAGAAAAGTACAAGTTATCCT